>CAWUFW010013352.1:0-215000 GCA_963921515.1 Calotriton arnoldi | reverse complement strand
GGAGCCCCCCTTCCTGCAAACCAGCCGAGGGTCTGGGCGCTGGGGACGGGGGTCCACCGGGGCCCGGGGAGGCTCTCCCCGGCCTGGCTAGGGTTCGGAAGCTGGGACCGGGCCCGAGGCTCGAGCTCCGTCCGGCGGGCCCCGGGAGCCCCCCGGTCCTGCAAGCCATCGGAGGGTCTGGGCGCTGGGGACGGGGGTCCATCAGGGCCCAGGGAGGCTCTCCCTGGCATGGCTGCTTTCAGAAGCAGGGACCGGGCCGGGGAGCGGGGGTGGCTGGCTAAGTCCGCTCCGCTGGCGGAGCGGAGTTCTCTGCCCATCCCTAATGAATATACGCTGCCCAAGAGGGAGCCAAATGCTCATGCAATAGTTCCTGCCAAGGTTTTCCCGTGGACAGCCTGCTACTCAAGTCCTTTCACTATTTTAATGGAGCACGTGAAATCTGTTTCAGAGCGTGCTAGCATTACCAGGCTGCATTTCCTTCAAACCAGATTATTGTTTTCTTTTTTTAAATCGTCAGTAGTAGGCAATGTCTGGCTAGTACTCAAGGTGGCTTAATAGGCATAGTGAGAAGACAGCGGTTGTTGGATTCCTAGCAGCTCAAGCTCAACTGATTTAAAATTGGGCGCCATTTTGAATAGAAATGCTTCCTCTTTGGGATCCAAAAAGGGTGTACTTATTAATCCACGTGCATATCAACAGACCCGGTTCAAGCGGGAGACTCCCGAATTCTAAATCAAAAATGGCTTTCTTTTAGTTGTCTCCTGCCTTGCCTTTACTTCAGTGGAAATCAATTAGAAAAATTAATTCCCCTGATTAGTTTTTCAAAATCTCTCTCTTTCTTCTTCTAAAATGTTGGAATGCATGAATCTTTATGTTTGTCGTTCAAAGTTATTGGTGATACTGTCTTCAGAACTGAGGAAATATCAGGTTATCTAAAACAGCTACTCTAAGTTTATTTGCGTTATGTTATGTTTTTTTGGCTTAACTGCAATTACTCATTAACACATTCACCCTCGGTTGTGGTTCCTCCAGCAGTGGTCCTTCAGGTCGGGGGCTATGGGGGCCATGGCGGTCACCCTTACAGAAAGAGGGCCCATAGCTGCCAAGGTTTCAGATTGCTTATGCGTGACATTTCCAATAATTAAGTGTATTTATGTGTGACATTGTAGTGCAAATGTGTGACACTGCGAGCGACACTTTCTCACACGAGAAACCAAGGAATAAGGTCCATTTAAAGAGATAAATATCAGAAATGACTGGCTTCTGAGCGTAAGCCCTACAAAAGGCCTAGGAACTGGTATAAACCCCCTGAAATGGAGGGTCACTAACTGATTTTGCATTTCTAAAGTGATCTTACTTTAGTGATTTCTAGAAAGAGCCTGGACACCTTGTGGTTACTGCCATGACTCCTTCCTGCCTGATCTTTTTTGGAGAGAAATTGTTTGGCAGCTACTCCGGCTATACTATAAACTGGTCGAAGTCGGTGGTTTTTCCACTCTCTGGCCCTCCCCCACGACTCCCGTCTTGCTGTTCTGCTCCGGTAGTCACTGAAGGGTTTAAATACTTGGGGATCCATGTTACTCGAAACAGGAACGAGTTCCTGACAAAGAACCTTGAGCCCCAACTGTCTCGCCTGGACACGGATGTGAGCCACTGGCGCTCCCTCCCACTCACGCTTATGGGCAGGGCGGCCCTATTCAAAATGCTCACCTTGCCGAGGCTATTATACATCCTACAAAATACGCCATATCCGGTTCCCCCGCACACTTTTAAACGGATCGCACAGGCAGTCCGCACACTGTTGTGGGACGGAGGGTCCCCACGGATCGCACTACACAAACTCCACAGGGGGGTGTATGAGGGTGGCCTGGCGATCCCAGACGTCAAGTTATACTACTGGGCGGCACAATTGCAGGTTGTAAACGACTGGGTATACGCAGATTGCAACGAGCCGGCATACCGGGTGGACAGGATGGTAATGACCGGCAGCAGTTGTGAGTCCCTGCTCTACGCCAGGAAGCCATTGCGGGGCTGGCCGGAGCATACTAGAGTGGTGGTGCAATGCTGGAAGGAGGCCAATAGATTCCTTGGGTGGGAAAGTAAGCTGACCGGTAGGACCCCGCTGTGGATGGGAGACCAGCTCCGAGAGGTAACCGCTCTGACGGGATTCAAGGGGTGGCGGCTAATAGGCATCGAGTATTTGGGAGACGTCTGGAAGGGTGATTCCCCCCGTTCGTTCGAGTACATGCGGAAAGAATACGACATGCACCAGACACAACAATATCATTACACCAGATTAGTACACGCTCTCCAGGTACATGTGCAGAGGGACACATCCATACCGGAGTACTCCCCACTAGAGGATCGGCTACTGCTTGATCCTATTGTGGGAAAGCCCACATCCACGATCTACCGAAAGCTGCTCAACAACAGTCCGGACTCACTGGTCTCTCTCAGAGAGGCGTGGACTATTGACCTGGGCAGTATTGATGACGAAAGTTGGCAAGATGCGCTACAGAGTCCCAGAGAGGTAGCAATACGAGCCAGATTTCGATTGGTACAGCTAAAAATCCTGCATCGCACATACTACCCCCGCACACTCCTCCACAAATGGGGAAGAACTCAGTCGGGGCTCTGCCTGAGGGGGTGCCATCAAGAGGGCTCCTTCTTCCATATCCTGTGGGAATGCCCCGAGATTGTAACATTCTGGGCTGGGGTCACAGACATTATGTCGAGGGTGCTGGGACAGGCGGTCCCAATCGACCCGAAGTGGCTGCTTTTAATGATTAAGGGCAAAGGAGCCTGGCCCAGGTATGCGGAAATCTGGCTGGTCCTGGCGGCGGGGGTGGCAAAACGCAATATTGCCCGATGTTGGGGGAAGCAGGCACCACCGCAATTAGAAGACTGGGAGCGAGACCTGGACTGGTGCCAAAGGGCTGAAGAAGTTGTGTACATGAGCAGGGGGTGCGCAAAAAAATGGGGAAAGGTCTGGGCGCCCTGGAAGAGGTACAGGAATCCTGGGGCAACCGGAGATGAGTGAGAGGAAGTGTTACTGGTGTTCCTCAGTGTGGATCTCCCATGCTCCTATCCCTGTTGATATATGTATTCGGCGTAATGATGAACTGTTTTTGCAATTATATGTTGTATGGTCTCAAGAGCTGTGTTAATAAAAAGATTTTTTTTTAAAAAAGAATGTGTCCATTATATGACATATATACAACATATTCAGTTTCTAAATGTATCTATAATAATTCCGTTTGCATAGACAATCTAGATATGGTCTCTGATTGGGGAAATGGTGTGAATATTTTTATAGCCTGTACTGCAAACATTGTATATTGACATTATAAATATCAAACAAATTTGAAGTGATACAAACACTTGATGAATAGTTGTGTTAAGAATAATTTATATTGTTTATGTAGAATGTATCTTTTGCTATATGTAGTACATAATGTTTTCAATGTTTATGTTTTATTTTTCAATTTAGATTTACATCCTTGTTTGATTTATTGAATTGTTAGTTTACGTTAAATATGATGTCTTTCTACGATTTCTGTGTGACGTCTGCAAGCACTTTTTTAAAAAAACGCAGTGCTGCACGCACGATAAGCAAATTTTACACTTAGGGATTCTATTTTGCTTTTGGGTGATGCAGTTAAAATTTCAGGTGCTAGACTCTAAACTAACAGTTGCGATTAAATGGTAATATGTTTTATTCCAGAGACAACATCCATAGTGAATATGCATATAGTCCAAGGCATGTTTTTAACAATAAGATCCATATCTTTTTCGAGATTAAAAACAGCATTCATTTTTAAATACATCTATAGGTTATCGGTTGAAACGATGTGAGTGTCTTAAAATGTAACATTTTTTGTTGAAAGATATGGGGGCTACTTCGATTAGTGCTCCCATTTCAACATGCCTATATAAGATGTGTGAAGTTACTTCACTTACTTGCAATATTTCGAGATTTCTGCAGGATTATGAAAGATATTTTCTTTGACAAGACAAAGTGGAAATAATTGCGATTATCTTATCACTGACTCTAATATTGAGTTAGTGTAACATCATATATATTATGGATCTATTTTTTCAGAAGAAATTCTTTAAAGTGGACGACGTACGCGTCCCAACACCCTGATGCTTCTGGGTCCATTTCCTTACAAAGAAATTTTATAAGTAAGCGATACTACTCTGAATTTTTGATAGGAGTTATTGTCTCTTTGTTCTTTGATTTATAAAGTGATCTTACTTTGACTTAAGGTGATTTGGTTCCCTTTCTCAACTCACAACTCGGGCTAAGAATGGAATTTATATTTATTTTTGTTTCACAAATTGAATGGTTTTATATTTTCTTTACACGGGTGCGCCTTTTCCTTCTTCTAAATATGGATTCATTCTTTTGTTGACAATGTTTAAATTTTTATGTACATTGTATATACAGGGATACAGTTTGGTTGCATAATCAACCCTACGTCCTGAAGATGGTCTGACGGTCTTACTGCCAATACAGACCGAAACGTCGACTACAACGTCTATTTCTTCATACATTTGTTGATTTTAAGGAATTGTTTTCAGTTTTGTCAGATCGCTTTCCTTTGTTAATCTATGGAATAGATGTATACATAGTTTCTGTGTAGGTTAATTTGTGATACCTCCAAAACTGTGTTTGGTTGATTCCATGTATATTTTCCCTGGTCTTATTTTTGTATATATTAAATATATGTTTTTTTGAAGAAAAGCCAGCCCCGTGTTATCTAATTCAGGGTTTTAAGATATATGTCTGCCCGGTATATTTGTTTTCCTTAGACTCCAATTTTAGATTAAGTCTGAGTTCAATACTAATCAGGGTTGAACATCCAAGAATATTTTTTTAACTAAGTCCAGGAACAAAATCCCTTGTAGGCAATCCTCTACTTGTTTTCAGTTTTATTGCCCAAGCCTCCAAGGGTATATTGGGTTTCCCACTTGTTTGATACACTAATGGTGTGAGGGCAATTCCAAGATGCCAAAGCCTTCAGCCACATTAAACTTGGCCTCAGATAGCTGAGGGTGTTTAGGGGAGTGTGCTATGGAAATGACTAGTGTCCTCCCTCACCTGATACTAAATCTAGTTTGAAGCAGGTCCTTGACCCATAACAAAGTGAGACAGAAGTCTAGTAAGACACAGCAGGGTCCTTCAGTAACCAGATAGAGGATGCATAAGAATTGTGATCTGATCCTGTTTGATTCCTTTCAAGGGCGCATCATGTTTACATGTGCCTCAGACAGATCTTTCAGGCATGTTTTGACACTGTTGTGCCAACAGAAGGAGCAGCAGCTCTCCCCCTGAATGTCCTGCTGAGTTTAGAGGAGTCATAACTACCCATTCAGGTCGACCTATCTATCTAAGTGGTCTATTGTGCGACTCCTGATAGTTATTTCACATCTCATTAATAAAGGCTAAGTACCCGCTAAGCAGCTGCTGGAGAGCTAACTCAAATTAGCCTTCAGGAGCTTCAGGCAGAGTAACTGTGACTTTCTAAACTTTTCCTTAATACTTATTAAAAATCCGACTACACAATTAAATTGGAATTGTAATAACTATTACAATAGTGATTTTAATTATTTTTCTTGCTGGTCCCAAACCCAAGATAGCAGTGTTAATATTTTAATCTGTCCTCTGGTTTTCTGTATAGGGCAGCAAGGTCTGCCATAGTGAAAATAACTTATAGTGAAAATAACTTTTGAGGCCTTGTCACAGTAGGGGCAAGGTGACATTAATTTTCAATGAGTCCAGCTTTCAACATACCATGCACCCTACCTTGTAGGCTACAAAGCCTATATGGGGCTGCTTTTTCTTATTTAAAAGGGAGATTAATTTAACCGGTTGCATTGTAGGTTTTACACTGCAGCAGTCCGGTTACAACGAACGGTAGGCATGAAGCCATGTTTTGCAGGCCAACTCTGGATTGCACAATAGGTGCTGCAGTCCACAAGTGACATTCCAGGCCATAGGTACATTTTGTAGAACACATAGTAAGGACTTATAGGCAAGTTAAACGTGTCAATTAGGAATAAGAAAATTTAACCATGTTTAAACGGGGAGCACAGGCAATTTACTCCTGCTTAGTAGGGTTAAGGTATACATAGTTAAAAAAAACAGCAAAATAGTTTCCAGGAAAAAGGCAACAAAATCTGGGGTGACCATAAAGAAAAGGAAGATTTCTTGTTCCGGCTCACTCTTTTTCAGAAATGGAAGAGCAAGTAGCAAGATTTGAACTTGTGAAGCCACAGATTGTAGGAATATCTTCACAGCAATTGAATTAGCTCAATATATTATCTAATCAGTTTAAGTCCCTAGGCGTAAGAGCAGCACTATTATTATTATATAATTTTATAAAGCACATAGCTACCCAACAGGTTTTCCCAGCGCTAGATATATAGAGTAAGGTGTCTTGGCCAAATTCCAACAAAAAGTTAAAAAAGCCATGTTTTTAAGAGTTTTCATAAGGTGCTAAGGGATTGACATCTCAGTGAGTTGGGCAGCAAGTTCCACAGCTTAGGGCCCAGATAGGAGAAAGAACAACCACCCTGACATTTAAAAAAAAAAATCTCCTGACCTTGCAAAAGTTACGATTGTTGGAATGAAGAGAGTGGCTGGGACAGCAAGGTTTCACTAGCAATCGCAGATAGAGGGGAGCTACATTAGCCATATCTTTATGCATGTAGCAAAGGGTTGTGACCTGCATCCATTTTTCCACCAGGAGCCAGTGGAGGTCACAAAAGAGGTTGGACGTAGAGGCATGTTTGGGGAGGTGGAAAAACAATCTGGCAGGCATGTTCTGGACCACCTTCAGGCTTTTGAGTGAGGTCTTGCCAGCCCCAAGGTAAAGAAAGTTGCTGTAGTCCAACCTTGACAAAATCACCTGAATAAAAGTATACTGAGCAGAAAAAAGAAGCATTCAAATAATTGTTTTAGGCATTTTAAGACTGCAAAACAGGTAGAGGCTACCTTAGAAATTTGAGTTTTCATAGAAAGTTCGTCAACAAGGCAGACACCTGAGTTCTTTACTTTAGATACAGGCACTGTCGGGGATCCAAGAGTATCCAGCCAATGGTGTGGTCCCCACAATTGGGGTTGTTACCCACCAGCATGACCTCTGTTTTATCTCCATTTAGCTTCAAGGAATTGTTGTCCATCCAGGTGGCAACCTTCAGGAGACAAGGGTTCAAGGTGTCCGGGCCGTGAGCCTCACTAGATGACAGAGAGAAGATGATCTGGGTGTCATCAGCGAAGGAGAACAGAGAGAGAGGGGCCACAGCCTTCAACGATATCAGCCAGGAGGCAGAACTAAATATTAAATAGTATTGTGCTCAAGGCAGAGCCCTGGGGGACTCCAGAAGACAGCCAGTGACACCTAGAGGTAGAATTCCACTATAAAAGAGCCACTGCAATGGGGAGGACCAAATTATGCAGCATGTGTTGACTAAATTATGCAGTGTAATGCGAGGTAGTATTACCTTATTATTTTTTCATTTTTTACACATGTTAACACTGTCTGGAAACAAGTTACTTCTCCTTAGTACCAGTTTAAAACACAACTGTTCGAAACGGCGGTCTCTAGTTGGCAATGGTTTGCACCTTTGTCCAAATAGGGACCCTTCTTCTTAGTCAGGGTAAGGGCGATACACTTCTAAAATAATCCCTGCTCACCCCCTTGGTAGCTTTGCATGAGCAGACAGGCTTATCTCAGAGGCAGTGTGTAAAGCATTTGTGCATGCATACAGTAATACAGTGAAAACACTACAAATGGGCACCACAACAGTTTAGAAAAATAAGTAATCTTTATCTAAACAAAACAAGACCAAAACGACAAAAATCCACAATACAGTAATAAAAATATGACTTTCAAAAGGTAGAAATAGTTCTGTTCAAAGCAAATTGCAGATGCAACACTTTTCACACAAAGTACCTGGGATGCGTCAAAACATAAGCACAAAAGGGTCTTAGAGAAAGTGATGAATCGGTTCCTTACACGCAGGGAAGGTGATGCATCGGTTCCTTGCTTTGGGGGAGGTGATGGCATCGGTTCCTTATTGCTGTGCAGGGGAGGTGATGCGTCGGTTCCTTACCGGAGAGGAGGTGATGCGTCGGTTTCTTACTGCGTGGGGAGGTGATGCGTCGGTTTCTTACTGCGTCCCCCAACGATGCGACAGACCTGGCGCCTCGATGCTATGCGTGATGATCTGGGACGATGCGTGGGTTCTTGCAGCCGCAGGGCTTGCGTCGGAATCGGTGCAGTGATCTCGGACTTCGGAGATCAGTGCGCTCAATGCGGCATGTGGCGATTTCTTGAGCCACGGGCAGGCGCTGCATTGGTTTCTTCGGTGATGCATCGGAAACAGGTACTGATGCGTCGCGCTTCTCGTCGTTGCGTTGCTTTTCCAGCTCCCAACAGCCAGAACAACCTCCAGAGGCCCAGAACAGCTACATGCACCTTTTGGCTGGTCAGAACTTCTAGCAAGGAAGTTCAGGGGAGCAGGGGATTAAGTCTTTGTGTCCCTGAGACTTCAGAACAGGAGGCAAGCTCTACTTCAATCCCTGGGAGATCTTCCTCAAGCAGGGGACACCTCACACAGCAAAGTCCTTGTCTTTCCTTGGCAAAAACATTCACTGCAGGCCAACCCCAGACAGCAAGCAGCAAAGAGGCAGTACTTCTCCTCAGTTTCTCCAGCTCTTCTCCTTGGCAAAGGTTCCTCTCGATTCCCAGAATGATCTAAAAGTCTGGGCCCCTCTTTTTATAATACAAAATCCTTTGTTCTCTGTGGCAGAGAAGCTCTTTGCCCAGCCAAAACCAGTTCTGTCCTCTCTGGTGCAGCTTCCTGGCAGGAGGTGGAGACAGCATTGCCATTTGCAGACCAGGCCCAATCAGGTGTGAAAGAAATCTCCTCCCCTACTCTGAATGCAGCCCAGGTCTATTCAGCCCACCCTGCAAAATCAGGACACACCTCAACCCCCAAACAGGATGCACATCCCCAGGCCCTGTCACTCCAAAGCCAGACAGTCAATACACAACCTAGCAGAGGCACGCTGGTTGGTTAGGCAAGAGAATACCTACTTTCTAAAAGTGGTATTTTCAAACCCAGAATGTAAAAATCACCCTCACTAAAAGATGCACCTTAACATGCTGAGTTCAGGTATATCAAACTTTATTTTCCTATCTTGTTGCCATGGGCAGTAATGCTCATGAGATGTTATGAGCAAACTCCCTATTCTATCCTATGGGACAGATAGCCTTATCATAGTGAAAAACGAAATTGGCAGTATTTCACTATCAGGACATGCCACACACACCAGGGCCTTTCCTACCTTTCACATACACTGCATCCTGCCCAAAGGGGTACCTCAGGTCTACCTTAGGGGTGACACACATGTAAGAAAAGGGAAGGTTAGGGCCTGGCAAGTGGGTGCACTTGCCAAGTCGACATGGCAGTACCAAACTGCGCACAGACACCGCAGTAGCAGGTTTGAGTTACATTTACAGGCTGCTTATGTGGGTGGCACAATCAGTGCTGCAGGCCCACTAGCAGCATTTGATTTACAGGCCCTGGGCACACACAGTGCACTGTACTAGGGACTGACTAGTAAATCAAATATGCCAATCATGGAGTCACCAATCCATAACAACAATTTACCGGGAGCACTTGCATTTTGGCACTGAACAGCAGTGGCAAAGTGCCCAAAGCATCTAGACCAGCAAAAACAAAGTCCAACACACAGCAAAAACACAGGAGGCAAAGGCAAAAATACAGAGGAAACCCATGACAATGATGCCAGGTCTAACAATAACTATTCCAATAAGCAGCTGAAATGGGACCAGCAAACCTTTGTGAAGGACCTTCCACTGTGCAGCAGCATGTCACTGCGTTTTAGTAACTTTTGATCAGTTTAATATGGCTTTTTGTTAAAATCTGCAAATTATGGTGCAGATCTTGGATTATGTGGCAAATCCATAACAACGAATACAATGCTGCTTCTACAGAATCGCATAATTCTGGCCCTGACTATAATCTATTTCTATCTATTCGTGTGACAAAATGAGAGAATTTGTTGGGCGGGAATAAATGCACAGTCACCAGTGCCCCAAAATGCGGTGTCTCTTCTTTAAGTTCCTTTTAATTATATCAGTGAGCTTTGCCTTCTGAGAGCACCTCAGGAGATTAAGAGTAGGCAGGACAGCAGCAGCACATGTTACCAGGGCTGCCATGGAATTGGTGCCATTGCTTTTCTTTATACAATGAATAGACACTTGCACTGCTCCTTCCCATTCTGTATCTGTGTTGTATTAGTGAAACTTGACAAGTCTTTTAATTTAAGAAAAGTCAAAACATTGCAAATTATTATTTTTTTTTTTTCCTTAATATAGTACCATGAGCAGGGCCACTGGAAATTTGCGATTTCGAGGCTGCAGCATATTCCGTATAATTATGGATTTGCAACATTTGTCACATAATCCATTTTCTGCTGCATAATTTGCACATTTTACCAAAACAAAATATTGTTTCTAACCCAAATGGATCAAAAGTTACTAAAACGTAGCAACATATGTTGATGCGTTGTGGAGGACACTTCACAAATGTAGACTGGTCATCTTTCAGTTGTCTATTGGTGTATTTCCATGTTAAAGTTGTACTAAAGAGGTGTAACCTTTTCCAGGAGAGTTTAAAAATAAAAATAGTAAAATGATACTATCTGAAAATGAGCCACCTTGCACTGAGCAATTTGTTTGTTTTTTGCCACAGAATTTAGGGGCATATTACCTAGGATTTGCGATAATTATCGCAAAGCGCACTTAGCGCTGGTTTTTTTATCGCCGGCTACCGCTGGATTTCATCGCTGAGATAACGCGTTATTATCAACGCTTATCTCCAAGGCGATAAAAAATCCAGCAATAGTGGCGAAACCCAGCAATAGCGCGAGAAATCCAGCGATAAATTCACTGCGCTAATTAAAAGCTCGCTAATAGGCAGGTGAGGAATTAACCTTACAATCCACCTCCCATTGACAAGAATGGTTAAGTCAAGTTTTTAGCAGGTGTTAAATTCCAGCGATAATCGCGGTTAGCGCGACTTTTTTTATCGCTTTGCGGGCATTGCTAATAGGGGGAAGTTGTGTTTGCGACTGTTTCCAGTCGCTTTTAGTCGGGAACACATACTTTGCATGTCATTCGCGATAATTATCGCTAAAATGCAAAGCGGCACCAAAACGGTCGCTTTCGCCATAAAGCTGTCGCTAACAGCTGTTAGCGACAGCTTGTTAATCGGGCGATAGAAATATCGCCGCTTTAGCAGCAAAAAGTGCTGCTAAAGCGGCGATACCGCCCTTGCTGATATGCCCCTTAGTCCGTTGGCCATGGCCATAAGTTAGGAATAACGTCATGGCAGAAAGAGAATATAACAAACCACTACTAAGATATATAGCCTGATTGTATGCCCATTTCACTTACCTTTCTCGCAATGGCAAAATTCTTTCCACTGTCCTGCCAAGATGTTTTTATCTCTTAATTACAGTGTGACAGGAGCTTGTGGACTTGATATAGTGGGTGCGTCTCAAGTACCCTTCTGTTTATGCATGCACAATAATAGTAGCCATTTCCCGTGACCTCACCTCTGTCCCCAGGCACTTAAAGTACTTCAAGGCATTGGCGTTAGAGAATAAAAGTCGCACAATTAGGTGCGAGCCTGCAGGCCTGTGTGATTTCTTTCATTCAGAAAAAGAACAGATGATTGTTTACTGCTTGTGAATATGCCACCAGGCTGTCTTGGGTGGGCCTGGCCCAACCTCTAGTGCCAAGCCTGAGCTCTTCATGCATGAACCGAGGAAACTTGGTAGATGTGGTCCTGTTGCCTGCAGTGAGCTGGCGCACGATGCCAACTGTCCTGCATATAGTTGCTTACAGGACATGCAAGACAAAAGCTGATCAGGAAGATTTGAGCTACCCGGTCCTGCCTGACATAGTTTTGCTTTCTCTTCTTTCAGCCCTCAATGAGCTGTTTAGGGGTGCATGTCTGTGGCAAGCCTTTGCTTACTGTGTGACTAGTAGGGTAAAACTGCAACACTGGAAGCGTCATGCAAAACCCATATTGAAAAAAACATTAGAGATACTAATATGGAAACTTACAGTTACCCTTGAATGTGTGAATGAAAATAATTATTGGGCTCTGTCATGGGAATATGGAATTGGTGTTTATTTCCTTCGGAGTGTTCACATATTATCAGATTAGGTTGAGACAGTATGATGTAGACTAGGCCTGGGAGTAGTTCGCGGAACTCCATAAAGAGACAAAAAAACTCAGCGGAGTTCCACAAGCAGCAGAGTGCAGCGCGAAGTGCCGTTCATGCTGAACTTCCTGACGCTCGAGTCGAAATTCTACCCGAGCAGCATTACGCATTCTCTAACTTACTGTTGGCGAACGCTAGTGAGGAAGTACTCCACTGCGCTGGAGTTTTCTGCACTCCGATACCTCCGCGGAGCGCGGAGTGCAGAAAACTCCGCAAACTCCACAAACTGAGCGGAGTTCACCACCCAGGCCTAATGTAGACTACAAACAAGAAATCACCAGGGCTGAACATCAGCCATTCTCAATTCACTTACCATGTAACTAATGCATATTGCCAAGAGATATGTATGCAGACTGTATCTAGAATCCCACGGGTTAAGGAAACCGTGCTTTGGGGACTATCTCTCCCCCTTTCTGTGACTTACCACTTCCTCCAATCCCAGCATGCATGTTCCTCACTGGATGACCACGTTCATAAGACAAAAGGTGCGTTTATATAGATTTACAATTTATTTGCATATCATGGTGGGTGTGTGGGGTTTTCTAGACTATTAGGGCAATTTAATTTTGATTTTATATTTTAAAAGGTGAAATGTGTGTTTAAACTTTATAGATTAAATATATTTTCGGTGATAGGAGGCTGCTGGCAGTAATTTTAAACATTTGCACAAAATGGGTAAGTACTGAAATATTTACTCCTCTTTTGGCATTTCTAACAAGTATAGCCTTTCATTTTCCAGTATAACAAGCATTTCAATGTACATGGTCACGTATACATGAATCGAGTTACATTATGAAAGGACAAGAAACAGGAGGCAAGTACTGCTAGTCCTATGTACGTGAACAATAAACATAGCTAACACAGCAGGCATAGCACTGATTTCCACGGTACCATCATGTAGACACAGTTACAAAGAATTTCTATTACTGATTTTATATGTTGCTTCTTAGCTGCCCCACCCCAGTCCACTCCATGATACACTGCTGTAGGTGGGAGACAAGAGAATCAGTAACTACTTGGTTGGCTAGTCCACTGCTCCGGGGTCTCCTCTCATCACCTCAATAAGAATATCCATTACTGTACAGAAGCCTGGTATCTCACAACTACAGGATCATGGCTGCCCGCTTTGCCTGGTCCTCTGCCAACCTTTTGTCGTGCATATAGGCCATAATATGACTTTTCTCTGTTAGTGCCCACTCTTATCGGGTCTTTTTCCCAAGACTGTCTTGTAGGGCACCTGGGTTGAATCCAGTGTATAGGTATTCACCGTTTCGCCAACACAGAGCCCAGTACTGCGTACCTGTACCTTATCACCTGCCCTTTTTGGGGACTATACCCACAAGGCAATGTTGGACCGTTAATTTCAGAAGATTAATAGGTATGGGTTGCAGTCTTTATCCAATATCCAGCCAGTATTTTGCTATCACAAGGCTATGTGCAAGAAATTGTGTCCGTCACGACACAACTCAGGCATGCTGAGGGTCTTCCAGAGTACGTTCTCTGCAATTTAAACAGAATGTATGTTGTGTGGGGATGCTTGAAATGAACCAACTTGAATCTTGCATTGCTTGAGGCTTTCTGGACCTGAGTTCAAGCTACTTCCCAATCCCCATCTATGAAAGGCTCTGGGCAGTCTGCCTCTCACTGCTGTCTTGTGGGAGTTTCAGGCACTAGCCTGTCCGCATTCAGAGTGCTGTATAAATTGGAGACTACTTTACGAGCCCAGCCCCCACTCTAAAATTCTGACCAGAATTTTGTTGTCTTAGGGCCTGTTGGGAAATCCGTCCAGATCTCTCTGAACAAGATAGTCCTGCATATGCATAAATTGCCCAGGCCAAACCTCGAAGGTCTCCTGCACCTCTAAAAGTTTCAAAGGTGATAAAGGATCCTCTGGGTACAAATTGCCAAGATGGGGCATCCTCCCTCCAACTGATCATTGATTTTCCTATTAAATTGTTAGGATGGCTGAATATCCGTGGATGCATAGTTGCTGCTTAGTGGGGTCTTTTCATTAATCTACGCCCTGTCCTTTGCTACGGGTACTCTACGTACTGAATCACGTATGGACACTGTGGTGGGATGAAGTTGTCCATCATAAGCAGCTCTTCTTATGGAGTGTCCCTATAAGACACTTGTTTGACAATGTGCTGTTATGAAATAGAGTTCCAAATTAGGGACTCAACAATCATAGATACAGTTAACATGAGTGTTTTTTTTTTTTTTTTTTTAGCAATGCAGGGTAAAACAAGCTACAACCTCAACATGCAAATTAAATTCATCATTAAACATTCAGATCCTCGAATCTGCATCAATAAAATGGATACATCATTGAGAAATGCCATCTTCAATCTTAATAAAGTGCAAACAATGCAATAACATAAATATAGTATGCATTAACGTGCAAAATAAAACCCTTGTACAAAGTTTACAGTACAACATGCATATAAAGTGCTTTTGCTATGATCCGAAACCTGTCAAGAGAAAAATATCCTTTCAAACATGTCTAAACTTGCCTTCTAAAATCCTTTCTCTAAAAAATTAACAGTGTATTGTGCCAGTGCCTTAAATTCTATACATTTGAGTACAAAATAATGCTCTAAAAACCACATATGGAGTGCAATGTATACATACAAAACCACATTCTAAAAATCCTTATGTCAACAATTAACAATAGTACATTGTGCTCATAACAATCAATAGCCACCAGTCTTCAATGTTCCCTAAAACCTTGTTAGGCTCTTATTTCGCAAACGATATGACTACTGTATCCAAATATAAAGTGCTACATACCAATAAAGTGCCTTTGCTAAATTCAATTATCTAACACATCGGGGATCTCAGTTGAAATATGCACAAACAAACACACATTCTAAAGTCTTTTATCCATACAGTTAACAAAGTGCATTTTGCTCGTAACAATTGAAAGCTTTCCAAATTGCATACCTTTTGGTAGACTCTTATTTCACAGAACATTTAAATATTCAAATGTTCAAATTCTAGTCATCTTCATAAGCCAATGTTCCATGGTACGTAGATCTTTTGATTTCCAACATTGTAGTATCAAAGAGCGAGCAACAGTTATGGTCATGCAGATAAAATATTGGACAGATTTCACTAGAATACTTGTATTTCGCGAATATTCAAACAATACTAAAACTGCCTCTGGTCGAATCAAAACCTCAACTATTTTACTTAACTCTTGAAAAATTCTATGCCAAAATCTGGACATGTTAAAAATATATGAAGCCTTTACCCGAGACATTAATTTGGCACCTGAAACACTGGTCTGAGATTGCTGCGCATATCCAATGAAGAGTACTAGGAGTGTAATAAGCTAGCTAGCTAGAAAGGAATGACATTCTTTTGAAGTTGGCCGCTTTGAGGGCTTTATACCCACTAAAATCATCAACAAAAAAAACCCTTGGCATTCCAACTTTCCAAAGTAGGTTTTGAGATAGCTGGACCCATATATCTACAATCATTCAGTAGCGTCAATACATGACACGTATGAATACTCCATTTCCTGAAGAACTGTTTAATACAAGCCGCCATGTACCACTTTAAAACTTTTCTTTTTCTGAGGTTTTGCAGTTTTCAAAAAAGCAAGAAAATCTATTCCTGAATGTTTCATTATCTGAATCAATAAAAAATTGTCATAAGACTCATAAAAGTTAACATGGGTTTGATTGGATTCCAGAAGTATCTTTCTTAAACACTGTACACTCACACAAACCCAGTTTGGTGGTCAAAGGAGCATGCATGCCAACACTCCATTTTTGTTTTTAGTCCAACTGAATTTGTTTTCGCTTTCTCCCACTTAAAGCTACCTCGACTACAAAGCACGTAGAGGGGAAATTATATTGCCAGGGCTTCATTCTCTAAGTGTCACTCTTATGGTTTCCCAAATGCTGGCACATATGGAGCAGGCTCAGAACTAAACCTGCCAGAACTGTTCTGCGTCGATTAGATACACTTGGTAGCTGGTGATACCATGTGCAAGACAATAATCTTGAGGGACACAAAGTGGTGGCAAAAGAATCATGTTCCCTAGTACCACAGTCCACTGAAATACTGTACCACTGGTAGGGTGGTGGTTTGGAGTAGCCATGTTGCGTCTTTGTAAGTTAGGACCTTCTTCCTATAGGTCAAGGAGGCATTGTAATTTCCTTCCAAGATCTAAATCCACAAACATGAGGTATGCTAACTATGTGGAGTCACAATAATTTGGCACAATAGGGAAGAGGTGTGGTGCCGCGGCCAGGGTGACTGACGCTGGAATCTGGGGCTCACGGTTCGATCCCGGCACTGACGGCAGGTCAGCCCAGCACCAAGTGACTCTGGGCAATAGCTCGCTTAATCTTCCCGACGGCCCCCAGCGCCGGGATGCCTTCGGGTAGCTGTTCGCTCTTTACAAATACTGGATTTA
Source organism: Calotriton arnoldi (assembly GCA_963921515.1). NCBI lineage: Eukaryota > Metazoa > Chordata > Amphibia > Caudata > Salamandridae > Calotriton > Calotriton arnoldi. The sequence goes on along the minus strand of CAWUFW010013352.1, from coordinate 198,243 downwards.
CATTTACAATTAAAACCCCGCTTTCTTTATTACACCGAGGCTATCCTTCAGCCACTTACTCTTCACGTAAGAATGCATTCTCTGTCAGAACCCAAGGAGTTAGACTACAAACAAGAGATGACCATTATCAATTCATTTAGCACATGCAGGTTATGCATACTGCCACAAAATACACATGCAGACTATATGTCTAGAGGCCCAGTGTCAAGTAACCCTTGTCGTGGTGACAACCTATCCATCGCCCCCTTTCCTGTGACTTATCACATTTTCTAATTCCAACATTCATGTTGTTAGCTGGACGACCATCTTCATAAGAAAACAGATGGATTTATATAGATTTCCGATTTGTTTACGCACCTTGTGATGTGTGGGGCTTTTTACACTAATAGGGCAGTTTTGTTTTGCATGCTGAAATGTATTTATCTTTAAACAAAGATTGTATGTATGTTTAAAAGTTTGTGAGTGACAGGAGGTTGCTAGAAGCAATTACAATCATTCTTATTAATTACTTTAAATATTCACACAGTAAATCACACAAAATGGGTATTGTTATGCCTGCTGCTCAGGCAGTGTGACTGTGGAATGGAATGTTGGTGTGAGAGGTTACTATGGAATGTTGGATGAGTGAGGATGTCAGTTGGTGTATGGGCTGAGCAGCAGGGAGGCTGCTCCTGGTGGGGTTCTCCCTTGTAACATCTACTTAATAAACCAACTTGAAGATACTACCTGGAATGGGCATCATTTTATTACAACATATTTTGGCGACGATCCGGAGAAGAACCTGCGTGTGCTACTTAAAGGACTACTGAAATTTGAAACCTGATTATAACCTCAAGGTAAAGGAACTTAAAACTACTTATTTAAAGCATACTGGCACCCCTGAGCCCCATCAGTGACCACCCCATCGGTCACCCACAACCCAAAGGTGCCAGTTCCAACCTTGTGTGTCAGTTCCTGTTCTACTTTCCTGTTCCCTCTCCTGCTCCTTAGGGACAGTGGTCCCTGTCCTGCCTCTTTGAGACAGTGTTTCCTGAAGTGCAGTTTCCCAGGAGAGCGTCCAGTTTTTACTGCCTCCTTGTCCTGCTACTTGCCTGACCAGCAGCCTTCAAAGAGGTGTCCCTGTACTGCTACTTTGGAATTTGTACAGTCCCTCTTATGTTATGCTGCCTTGAAACAAGATGTACCTGCCCTGTTGCCTTGGTATAGTTTGTTCTTAAACTGCTGTTTACCTGTGGAATGACCAGTTTCTGCTTCCACCTACTTTACCCTGTGACCCTCGTGAGCTGAGAAGACCCACTGTCCCTGCTTCTATTTCTACTCTAGCGTGTTTTGCTACCCATTCCCACCATAGACAACTTCTGTCTATTATTCCTCTGTGTTGGTTGAGGCTTGTCTGTGGGCGTTATTCAACTGCCGTACCGCCATTTAAAAAAGCTGGCACAAGCTCTTTTTAAATTTCTCACGAGCTCTGCACGGCGCACACCCAACCTTCGCGCGCAGCCTTACCCGTTGTCAGCATCTCTGCAATGTCCCTGTTCGATCCCTGGTGACGTCCTCTCAAGATTCATCGCCGCTATGGAGATTTTGGAGCACTGTGATGCTGTGAGCCACCCGGCTCGGCGTCACCGGTACGTGCAGCCATTTTGCGATTGGACTTACACTGTTTTTTTCCCATTACGTGGCTTACTGAAGTTTCCTTATTGCCAACCACGCTTGTTTTACCAGTACTGGACTTGTAACGTCGCAGTGTTCGTTTAATTTTACAGTCTGTGTCTTCGCCGAGCATGTTTGCAGCCTTCCAGTTCTTTTAGTTTATATTGCACCTTTGAACTACAACTGCTCTGAGCTCTTTGGGATTCGGAGCATCTTATGAAGAAACAGAACCTTGTTATCACTTGATGCGACCTGATATGAACTGGTGAGGTGTATGGTATTACAATTCTTTCTACATAGACTGTACAAGCAAGTTTCTCAGCGTTAACAAGATTAACTTTCATTATGTACTGCCTACGAGATTCATTTACGAGACGATTGTTTCTTTCTTTCATTTGCATGTTTGCAATATTCCAGCAGTGTTCTGTCTATACCGTTTTTTTTTTTCTTTTATTCTCACATATTTTTCAAACCTGAGCATTTTTCTTTTCCTTATGGCAGACCACGGTGACTACTTTATTTGTTTTAATTTATTGTTTTTGTTACAGTGCCACACTTCGGGTGAGAGATTGCTCACCGGAGTTTCACGTGTTTATTTCTCGGTATTACTGAGTACTAATATTATATGCTTTGTACATGTTGTTGTGTTTTATTTACCACTGTGCCAATGTGTTTCTTCCTTATTCTTCTTTATCATTTCTCTAAGGTCTTTGAAGAAATGTTTTCTGCTTGTCCATGCATTTGAGTAGCATTTAGTGTTTGTTTTTCTTGCTATTTCCCACTTTTACGTGCTTGTGGGTGTTCTACCGCAATCCATTGTTTGCAGTGTATTTTTCGCAAGGTGTACGTTTTTTTTTTAATTGCAGTTTCTATACCCTGCTTTATCCTTTCTCTTCCGTCGCACGTCAGCGTTGCGATTGCATGTTGTACTTTGCTCTGTGGTGTTACCTGATTAATGTGCTGATGTTTCCCACTTTTACGTGGTTTTAGGGTTATTGGCAGTAGTGTTAATTATTCTTGCTTTACTGTGTGGTTTTCCCTCCACACATTCCACCCCAACTAGGGTTGTTGGGGGAAGTGTTGCTATTGTTCTGTGTGTTCCTCTGTGCCGTGTGGTTTCCCCCACACATTCCACCCCAGCGTATATTGGGGGAAGTTTGCTGTTCCTGCATTTTGCATTGTGCCGTGGGGTGTGCCCCCACACATTCCACCCGTACTAGGGTTGTTTAGGGAAGTTTTGCAGTTCCCACCCGTTTCATTGTGCCGTGTGCCCCCACACATTCCACCCCAGTCTTTACTAGGGGAAGTGCCGCAGTTTTTGCGTGTCTGTTGTGCCGTGTGGTGTCCCCCCACACATCACACCCCATCCTGTGTGTTGGGGGGAAGGGTTACTTGGTTCTTGATGTTCTGTGTGGATTTCATCCATGCCTGCTTACTGTTTTAGTATTCTCATTGGTCAGTTTTCTTCCACACCTTTGTTGTTGGTTTCCTTGTGCTCTTCGTTTTTGCCTGGCCAGCTTGCACGATTCAGGTACTTGGGTTGGTCTGTGGTCTGTGGTGTGGGAGTGTGTTGGTTGTTTTTGTGCTAGAAAGGAGGATGGTGTGCTTGGGTCTTTGTACTTGTGTTCCTGTTCCTCCTTTGTTTCTCTCTCCTCACTTTATTTATATTTGCTTGCATGGAATTTTTCCCAACACTTATTTCCATGCCTATGTATTTAACTATGTTATATTTTCTTGTGTTTCATTGTTTCCTTGCAAAGGAAAGGAGATGTGTTATACCTGCTGCTCAGCCAGTGTGACTGTGGAATGGAATGTTGGTGTGAGAGGTTACTATGGAATGTTGGATGAGTGAGGATGTCAGTTGGTGTATGGGCTGAGCAGCAGGGAGGCTGCTCCTGGTGGGGCTCTCCCTTGTAACATCTACTTAATAAACCAACTTGAAGATACTACCTGGAATGGACAACATTTTATTACAACAGGTATGCACTGAAATATCTACTCCTTTCAGCTTTTCGTTTTTAGGTCGAGCATTCGAGACCTCTTGTATATACTTTAGTATATACTTTAGTGTATATACTTTAGTATATACTTATGTGTATGTACTTTGTGGGCTCTGGAGATCAGCCCTAGGACTTGTCTGCTTCCGCTTAGGGACTTTTTTTAATCTCTTCAACTGCCTCTATTTAACTGTCTTGATACAAAACGACCAACAGAGGTCAGTAAAATAGCAGAATTGCTTTCTGCTGAGGGACTTTCTTTTTTTACATTTTTCTGGCAACTGCCTCTATTTAACTTTCTTGATAGAAAACGACCAGCAGAGGTCAGTAAAATACCAGAATCACTTTAGCATTCTCTAGATTCCAGTCCATAGAAATTGTCTTCCACCAGCACCCGTAGACAATAATATTTTTTTCAAATCTTGTATTTTCAGTGATATGACCACTGAAGGCACTGCTTTTATATTAAAAGCAGAGCTTTGGACTATACCATTTCCCGCTGACAGGCAATATTTCTCTCCATGTGTTCTCATACCAGGCATGTCACGCAGTTTGGTGCTTACTTTCCCTCCATGTTAAAGAACAGTAGATGTTTCAGCACCCAGGCTAATGTACTGCATAGCTAAATACATAAAAGGTCCCAAAGGCGAGACCGATTGCATTGCAAATGCTTGTTGACATAGCATTTCATGGTTGTAATAGTTTTCGATAAAACTATGGTCATTAAGTTATTAGGATAGTTCACTTCAGACATAGTGCCTCCACATTGCATTAAAAAATATTGAAATTGTATATTCACTATAAAAAATAAAATAAAAATTAATATATATATATATATATTATCTACTGGCGGTCGCCAGTAGATAGTTATAGTTAAAACCTATTATCCATAGGAAATCCGCGACATTCTATTTGAAATAACGTTGGCGCCGGTTGACGAATCTTCGCGAAAGTTTCCAACTTGTTGGGGCGCTCCGGTCCGCTCCTATCCTGAAAGTCTCGGGGTGATACGTCAAGCGGGGGCCGAGAAAAAGGTGTTTTCCCCATTCATTTTTCCATAGGAACCTTTAGTCGCAGCTACAGCCCGAACTGCTGAACGGAATTACACCAAATTTGGCAAAGAGGTAGCCCTTGGTTCAGTGTCGTGCCTTTTGCTTAAATGGTGTAAATCCGTTCAGTAGTTCCTGAGAAAATCAAAAGTAAAGTCACATATATATCTGGGCGGAGCCTAACCACACATGTCATCGTGAGATCTGATTGGCTGTCAGCACTTCATCCTGGAATTTCTGGCAGCCATCTTGGGACCAATATAAATGATAGTACCTCATTGAAATGCATTGTAGTGAATAGAAGATTTTGAGGGTCACCAAAAGGAGAACTATAAAGGGTGATAACAGGCTTTAGTTACATTAGAATTTATTTGTTGACGGTACCATACTAATTTTAGGAATTGTGGTGTATTCCAAGGTGATTTTACCATGTGAAAAACCTTCTGCTGGGATATCATGAATCATGTTTGAGAGAACACTATTTTCTCATGCTTGTCCCATGGAGGTTTGGAAGGTGCTCCAGAAGCTAAAATGAGAGCATATTTTCTGTAAATTCACATTATCTTTCTCACTCATGTGAGAATGAAGTCTGACATTCTCAGTAAAACATGTACATCCAACAAGGGCAGAGACTGTCAGTTGATTCCTTTGTGTTCTACTGCAGCTTCCCAGAGTGTTCTAAAGAACAACTAGAGTGCTAACAGCCTTACTTATGACAAAAGTATGGCACACCTGAAGCCATCTTGATTGGAATAAACTGGTAACACTTAAAACATTTAATTTAAAAAGGAACAAAATTATGGGGTTCATTTTGTCATAGAAATTATGGTTAGTGCTGTAGAAAGAAAAATTAGGACATATTTCAAGTGTGATCTCAAATATCTTCCTGTTATATTTCAACAGGAGCAGCCTGCCAGTTGATGCCTTTGTGTTCTACTGCAGCTTCCCAGAGTGTTCTAAAGAACAACTAGAGCGCTAACAGCCTTACTTATGACAAAAGTATGGCACACCTGAAGCCATCTTGATTGGAATAAACCGGTAACACTTAAAACATTTAATTTAAAAAGGAACAAAATGAGGGGTTCTTTTTTAAATAGAAATTATGGTTAGTGCTGCAGAAAGAAAAATTATTGCATGTTTTAAGTGAGATCTCAAATCCTCTTCTATTTCATTAGAAAATTCTGACATGCAGACTGAAACAATCACTTTCAATACCAGCAGCAGACTACCAGTTAACTCCCTGGTGAGCAGTAGCTTTACTCCAGTGATCTAATGAGCAACTAGAGTGCTAACATTCTGAATTTATGGCAGATGTGAGACACATCTGAATGCCTTCTTGATGGAATCAAAGTAAAAACTGAAAGCATTTCCTACTGAGGAGACTGCAGTAAATGAAGAAATTAGGAAACTTCATAACAAAGAAGTCTTCCAAGATGGCCACCAGTGAAAAAAAAGCCCAAATGTAGCACAAATATTACCCAGATGTAGCCCACATATAGCCCAATGACAAAAGTGTGCAAAACACTTTTTATTTTTAGTTTTTTGCAGTTTTATGTAGTGCAGACTGGTCAGGTATTGGAGCATTGCATCTTAAAACATGACCCCCCTACACTACAAAAACACCACTGCACTTCCTTAAACCCTAAAACACTACCCCCAGCACGACCCCCTACACTACACAAGCACCACTGCACTATCCTAAACCCTAAAACACTACCCCCAGCACGACCCCCTACACTACACAAACACCACTGCACTAACCTAAATCCTAAAACACTACCACCAGCACGACCCCCTACACTACCCAAACACCACTGCACTACCCTAAAACATGACCCCCTACACTACACAAACACCACTGCACTACCCTAAACCCTAAAACACTACCCCCAGCACGACCCCCTACACTACACAAGCACCACTGCACTACCCTAAACCCTAAAACACTACCCCCAGCACGACCCCCTACACTACACAAACACCACTGCACTAACCTAAATCCTAAAACACTACCACCAGCACGACCCCCTACACTACCCAAACACCACTGCACTACCCTAAAACATGACCCCCTACACTACACAAACACCACTGCACTACCCTAAACCCTAAAACACTACCCCCAGCACGACCCCTAAACTACACAAGCACCACTGCACTACCCTAAACCCTAAAACACTACCCCCAGCACGTCCCCCTACACTACACAAACACCACTGCACTACCCTAAACCCTAAAACACTACCCCCAGCACGACCCCCTACACTACCCAAACACCACTGCACTAACCTAAATCCTAAAACACTACCCCCAGCATGACCCCCTACACTACCCAAACACCACTGCACTACCCTAAAACATGACCCCCTACACTACACAAACACCACTGCACTACCCTAAACCCTAAAACACTACCCCCAGCACGACCCCTACACTACACAAGCACCACTGCACTACCCTAAACCCTAAAACACTACCCCCAGCACGACCCCCTACACTACACAAACACCACTGCACTACCCTAAACCCTAAAACACTACCCCAGCACGACCCTCTACACTACCCAAACACCACTGCACTAACCTAAATCCTAAAACACTACCCCCAGCATGACCCCCTACACTACCCAAACACCACTGCACTACCCTAAAACATGACCCCCTACACTACACAAACACCACTGCACTACCCTAAACCCTAAAACACTACCCCCAGCACGACCCCCTACACTACACAAGCACCACTGCACTACCCTAAACCCTAAAACACTACCCCCAGCACAACCCCTACACTGCCCGAACACCACTGCACTGCCCTAAACCCTGAAACACCACCCCTTCACGACCCCCTACAATGCCCGAACACCACTGCACTGCCCTAAACCCTGAAACATCACCCCCAGCACAACCCCCTACACTGCCTGAGCACCATTGCTCTGCCCTAAACCCTGAAACACCAGCCCCAGCACGACTCCCTACACTGCCCGAACACCACTGCACTGCCCTAAACCTTGAAACACCAGCCCCAGCACGACCCCCTACACTGCCCGAACACCACTGCACTGCCCTAAACCCTGAAACACCAGCCCCAGCAAGACCCCCTACACTGCCCGAACACCACTGCATTGCCCTAGACTCTGAAACACCAGCCCCAGCAAGACCCCCTACACTGCCCGAACACCACTGCACTGCCCTAAACCCTGAAACACCAGCCCCAGCACGACCCCCTACACTGCCCGAACACCACTGCACTGCTCTAAACCCTGAAACACCAGCCCCAGCACCACCCCCTACACTGCCCGAACACCACTGCACTGCCCTAAACCCTGAAACACCAGCCCCAGCACCACCCCCTACAATGCCCGAACACCACTGTACTGCCCTAAACCCTGAAACACAACCCCCCGCACCGCCCCCTACACTGCCCGAACAGCACTGCACTGCCCTAAACCCTGAAACACCACCCCCTGCACGACCCCCTACACTGCCCGAACACCACTGCACTGCCCTAAACCCTGAAACACCACCCCCAGCATGACCCCCTTTACTGCTCGAACACCACTGCACTGCCCCAAACCCTGAAACACCACCCCCAGCATGACCCCCTACACTGCCCGAACACCACTGCCCTAAACCCTAAAACACCACCCCTGCATGACCCCCTACACTGCCCAAACACCACTGCACTGCCCTAAACCCTGAAACACCACCCCCTGCACGACCCCCTACACTGCCTGAACACCACTGCACTGCCCTAAACCCTGAAACACCACCCCCAGCACGACCCCCTACACTGCCCGAACACCACTGCACTACCCTAAACCCTAAAACACCACCCCCAGCACGACCCCCTACACTACCCGAACACCACTGCACTACCCTAAACCCTAAAATACTCCCCGCAGCACGACCCCCTACACTACCCGAACACGACTGCACTGCCCTAAACCCTAAAACACTCCCCCCAGCACGACCCCCTACACTACCCGAACACCACTGCACTGCCCTAAACCCTAAAACACTCCCCCCAGCACGACCCCCTACACTACCCAAACACCACTGCACTACCCTAAACACTAACCCCAGCACGACCCCCTACACTACCCAAACACCACTGTACTACCCTAAACCCTAAAACACTCCCCCAGGTCGACTCCCTACACTACCCAAACACCACTGCACTACCCTAAACCCTAAATCTACCCCCAGCATGACCCCCTACACTACACAAACACCACTGCACTACCCTAAACCCTAAATCTAACCCCAGCATGACCCCCTACACTACACAAACACCACTGCACTACCCTAAACCCTAAAACACTACCCCCAGCACGACCCTCTTCACTACCTAAACACAACTGCACAATTTGTTACAGGCGTTGCAACGCAGGCCTGTGGTGCTTACTGGAAGTACCTGGTGGGCTGGTTGGGCCCCAGGGACTCTCAGGATTCAAGGTGACCTAATCCCCCAACTTAAAACGCGCCACAGGGCGCGTTTGCACAGTGGTGAAGGGAGGGCGGGACCTCAGGTGACATGTGCGCAAACACGCCCTGTGGTGCGTTTTAAGTTGGGGAGTTAATTCCCTTTGAATCCTGGGGGCCAACTAGCCCACCAGGTACCTTCAGTAAGCACAACAGAGTTGCGTTGCAGAGAGGTGAAAAAAGGTGCGTGGCCTCGGAACGCCTCTCTGCAACTCAGCTCTGTGGTCCTAACTGTAGGTACCTGGGGGGCTAGTTGGGCCCCAGGGACCCTCAGGATTCAAGGGGACTTAATCCCGCAACTTAAAACGCGCCATGGGGCGTGTTTGCACACATGTCACTTCAGGCCCCCCCTCCCTTCCCCACTGTGCAAACGCGCACTTGCTCTGGTTAGTCAGAGTCAGTTACCACCAGTACCCGTCTGAAAAAGTTGTGTGCACAGGATGATTTTGCAACAAGGCCTCTTTCTGCTCCTCTGTTGGTTCTTTCTGCACATCTTTTGCTTCTTTCTGTGCGTTTTTTCTTCTTTCTTCACATGTCCTACCTCTGTTGGCATAGTTAGAAACTAGCATTTAAAAACCTTTGAAATTCACTTAAAAATCATAGGTTTCAGGCACGTTATAGTTAGAAATTAGCATTTAAAAAACATTTGAAATTCACTGAAAAAACCATAGGTTTCAGGCACGTTATAGTTAGAAATTAGCATTTAAAAAACCTTTGAAATTCACTGAAAAAACCATAGGTTTCAGGCACGTTATAGTTAGAAATTAGCATTTAAAAAACCTTTGAAATTCACTGAAAAAACCATAGGTTTCAGACACGTTATAGTTAGAAATTAGCATTTAAAAAACCTTTGAAATTCACTGAAAAAACCATAGGTTTTAGGGACAGTTATAGTTAGTTGGACATTGCACTCGTACAAAACCCGTGAAATTCCCCTGTTATAGTTAGTTCAGCTAACTATAACTCGCGCCCCGCAATGCACTGCTGATGACGTCACATATTACATCACTCATGACATGGTCAGTGACATCACTGATGACATCACTGATGACATCTCAAATGACATCACTGATGACATCATCCATGTGATAATTTCATGCATCTTCTCACACCCTAATATAACTTTTGATACACCCACTCTAAATTACAGACTGCCATTCTCAAAACCATAGACACTCCAACACCAAAAACTACATACCCACTCACTGATTCTTAGGTCTACACACACATCCACTCACTCACCTGTACAGTCACTCATACTTACAGTCACTCAGTACAGGACTATCATATGCACTCATACACCTATATAAACACTCACACACCGCCACTCATCCATAGAGGTACTCACACACCTAGTCAGTCATGCAAAAAATTAATCACACACCCATTTACTCACCTATACAGTTATACACACACCAGCTCACTTACTCATACAAATACTAGCACATTCTTACGCTCTTATACAATAACTGATACAAGCACACACGCATCCATACAGCCACTCTCACAATAACACACTCTCACTTATAGCCATTTAAATACTCTAACACACATATATACTGCCTTTTACATATGTAGTTACTTGCACATGTACCACTGAGATATACATTCACTCACTAACACACCCATACACACACTCACCCACCCAAGCAGTCCATCACAGATGCACTCTTGAAATCATGCACCCAGTGAATCACCCACTCACACATCTATGTATAGAGTCACACACACCCCACCCACACAAACACTCAGGCAGCCATACAGATACTCAGAGAACCAATCAATAACCCATATAGACACTCATGTAGCTATTCGCAAATCCATGCATCCACTTACACACCAACAAACAGACGGATACAGACATTCACACAGTTTAGTCACTAACCCATGCATTCAGTAAGATACGTTTAATCACTCACTTGTAGAGTCAGTCACTCACGTACTAAATCATCCATTCAGACACTTATACACCCACTCATTCTTCAATACGCCTTTCCCTATATATATTAAACATATTTAAACTTTACAGAAACACACAGTCACTGGATGATGTCATCAGTGATGTCATCAGTGATGTCATTTGAGATGTCATCAGTGATGTCATCAGTGATGTCACTGACCATGTCATGAGTGATGTAATATGTGACGTCATCAGCAGTGCATTGCGGGGGCGCGAGTTATAGTTAGCTGAACTAACTATAACAGGGGAATTTCACGGGTTTTGTACGAGTGCAATGTCCAACTAACTATAACTGTCCCTAAAACCTATGGTTTTTTCAGTGAATATATATATATATATATATATCCCCATTACAAGAACAGTTATGACTTTGCAAATCAAATGTTTTGTGAGAACACAGTGCATGGTAGAGTGCGAGTTATAGTTAATGCAGTGTGGCTACAGACCTGAATACGCTGTGTATGGAGATGAGCTAGTTATAATAATTTGAAGATGTTGCGTAAATTATACATTAAAGGTATAAGTTTAGAAATTCAACTTTTGTGTACTTTAACTTTTGTTTGTAGCTATAGAATAAATAAAGAGACATTAATTTAAAGGTGGTGTGTAAATTATAAACTTAAGGTATTTCTATAAAGGAAGGATTTCTAATGTTTGTGTGTTTTAAGCTTGGCTTGTATAGAATGAATAAATAAAGTTTTCCTAACTATAACAAAGGTTTAACCTTTGTTTTTCATTAAATTTCAAAGTTTTTTTATTTTAAATTAAAAAAAATGAAATTGCACAGTTTACTGTGGGCGAATGGAGTGCCATTAAGTGGAGTGTGGTACATTAGAGTGGATTAGAGTGTCACAAAGTGTACTGTGGTAGAGTAGCAGAATATAGTGCTGTAGAGTGGAGTACAGTGGAGTGGAATAGAGTGGAATGTGATACAGTGGAGAGGCATACAGTGAAATGGCATACAGTCGAGTGGTATAGAGTGGAGTAGCCTAGAGTGGAGGGTTGCACAGTGGAGTGGTGCACAGTTGAGTAGCATACACTACAATAGCCTACAGTGGAGTGGCATAGAGTGTAGTGTGGTACAGTGTTATAGTGTACAGTGGAGTAGCGTAGAGTGCCGTGGCATAGAGTCGAGGGGCGTACAATGGAGTGAGGTAAAGTGTAGTGGCATACAGTACAATAGTGTAGAGTGGAGTGGCATAAAATGGAATAGCGTATATTGGAATGTTGTACCATGGAGTGGGGTAGAGTGTAGTGAAATAGTGTATAGTGGAGTGTCTTACAGTGGAGTGGCATAAAGTTTAGTGGAGTAGAAAGGAATACCATAAAGTGTCTTGGCAAGAGTGGAGTAGCAAACAATGGTACAGCATAGAGTGGAGTAGCATATAGCGGACTAGCACAGAGTGCAGTGGCTTAGACTGGAGCGGCAAAGAGTGGAGTGCCGTGGAGTGGCGTAGAGTGGAGTCGGGTAGAGTAGAGTAGCATAGAGTGCAGTGGCATACAGTGGAGTGGCGTACAGTGGAATATCGTATATTAGAGTGGCATACAGTGCAGTGGCATATTGTGGAGTGGCAAAGAGTGGAATATCATAGAGTGGCATGTTGTACAGCAGAGTTGCATACAGTGGAATAATGTAGAGTGGTTTGACATACAGTGCAGTGGTGTACAGTGCAGTGGTGTACAGTGGAGTGTGTTAGAGTGGAGTGGAATACAGTAGACCACCGTACAGTGGAGTGGCATACAATGGACAGGCAAAGGGTGGAGTGATGTAAAGTGGAGTGTTCTAGAGTTGACTGGCATACAATGGAGTGAGGTACAGTGTAGCAGCATAGAGTGGAATAGCGTGGAGTGGCATATACTGGAGTGGCATACAGTGAAATAGCTTACACTGGATTGGCATAGAGTGAAGAGGCATAGACTGTAATAGCATAAAGTGAAGTGGTGTACACTGGAATGGCATAGAGTGGAGTGGAGTAGAGTGGGGTAGAGTAGAGTAGCATAGAGTCCAGTGGCATACAGTGGAGTGGTGTACAGTGGCATATCATATATTAGAGTGGCATACAGTGCAGTGGCATACTGTGGATGGCATAGAGTTGAATAGCATAGACTGGCATGTCGTGCAGTGGAGTTGCATACAGTGGAATAACATAGAGTGGATTGGCATACAGTGTAATGGTGTACAGTGCAGTGGCGTACAGTAGAGTGTGCTAGAGTGGAGTGGCATACAGTGGAACAGTGTACAATGGAGTGGCATACGATTACTGGCAAAGAGTGGAGTGGCGTATAGCGGAGTGTTCTAGAGTTAACTGGCATAGAGTAGAGTGAGGTACAGTGTAGCAGCGTAGAGTGGAATAACATAGAGTGGAGTGGCATATACCGGAATGGCGTACAGTGGAATAGCATACACTGGAGTGGCGAAGAGTGGAGAGGCGTAGTCTATAATAGCGTAATGTGAAGTGGTGTACAGTGGAGTGGCATAGAGAGAAGTGACATACAGTGGAGTGTTGTAGAGTGGACTGGCGTAGAGGGGAGTGAGGCACAGCATAGTTCTGTAAATTTGAATACCGCTGAGTGGAGTGGTGTAGAGTAGAGTGGCATGTATAGAAGTGGCATAGAGTGAAATAGTGTACACTGGAGTGGGGCAGAGTGGAGTGGCATAGAGGGGATAGGCAAAGAGTCTAATAGCATAGAGTGGAGTCGCGTACAGTGGAATTGCATAGAGTAGAGTGGCGTAGAGTGGAGTGAGGTACAGTGTAATGGCGTACTGTGGAATAGTGTATATTGGAGTGGCGTAGCATAGCGTGGCACATAGTGTAGTGGTGTAGAGTGGAGTGTTGTAGAGTGGAATCCCGTAGAGTGGAGTGGGGTAGACTGTAGTGGTGCACAGCGCTATAGCGACTGGTGTAGAATGGAGTGTTCTACAGTGAAGTGGTGTACAGTGGAATAGCGTAGAATGTAGTGGCGTAGAGTGGAGTGGTGTAGAGTGGAGTGGAGTGGAGTGGCATAGAGTGGAGTGGCATACAGTGGAGTTGCAGACAGTGGAGTGGTGTAGAGTGGAATAATGTTGAGTGTTACTGGCATACAGTGTAGTGACATAGAATGGAGTGGCATATAGTGGAATAGCGTACACTAGAGTGGCACAGAATGGAGTGTTGTTCAATGCGATAGGGCAGCGTGTGGTACAGTAGATTGAACTGGCATAGAGAGGAGAGGCGCACAGTGGAGTAACATAGAATGGAGTGATGTATAGCATAATAGCATACCGTGGCTTGTCCTAGAGTAGAGTGGTGTATAGTGGAGTGGTGGACAGTGCAGTGGTGTAGACTGGGCTGGCATAGAGCGCAGTGGCATGGAGTGGCATAGAGTGTACTAGCTTAGAGTGGGGTAAAGTGGCATAGAGTGTAGTGTCATAGAGGGGAATAGCGTATATTAGAGTGTAGTAGAGTGGGGTGGCATAGAGTGGAGTGGCATAGTGTGAAATAGCGTAGAGTGGAGTGCCATATACTTGGGTTGCATACAGTTGAACAGTGTAGAGTAAATTGACATGTAGTGTAATAGCGTACAGTGGAGTGGCATAGACTGATGTGCCATACAGTTCAGCAGCATACAGTGGAATAGAGTATAGTGGAGTTGTTAGAAACTGAGTTTCTGATTGGCTGAGGTATGCACCCTGTCCAAGCAGGAACCACAATCCTAGTCAGGGTGAGTCTCAACACACCCTAAATTATCCTGTGCTCACCCTCTGGTAGCTTGGAACAGAGCAGTCAGGCTTAACTTAAAAGACAATGCATAAAGTATTTGTGCAACTTTTCAAACAGTAGCACAGGGAAAACACCACAAAAAGGACTCCACACCAGGTTGGACAAAAATCCAACAAGTAGAAGTCGAGCTATGAATTTTCAAAGAGTGAATGTAAATTAGTACTTAGAAGCAATACCAGTTAAGTGGGTTATGTGGTTACGCAGGACCGGGGCAAAGTCAAAAATTTAGGAGGAACATGATGGAGCGCTGGCCAGATACAGGGATCCACATGGGCCCACTGAACCTTGATCCGGGCTTGCTTTGACGTCGAAGAAGATGCGAGGTGCAGTCGAAGTGATGCATTGCTGTCGAGCCACGCAGTGGGCAAGATGCATTAAGATTCTCCACACAATGGCGACGATGTGTCGGTTCTGAGTGCGAGGCACTGGTTCCGAAGGCGATGCGTGGCTACTGCTCCTGCACCAGGTGATGCTTTGATTCTGAAGGCGATGCACTGGTTCTGAGTGCGATGCACCAGCTCCATTCCACGCTTCGACAAGGATGCGTCGCTTCCGATCCATGCAAAGGAGAAGATGCCCCCGGTTCTGACCCACATAAAGGCAAAGATGCACCAGGTCTGATGAGGATGCATGGATTCTGGTTGTAGAAGCACCTTAGGCCTCACTTCCAATGGTCCAGGACTGGGATGGCACCACCTGGAAGAGCAGACTCAGCTTGTGGAGTACAGATGCATATGCTAATAGTTGAAGGCTTTGACATCCCTGAGACTTAGAACCGCAGGCAAGCCAGCAAGCTCTTGGAGTCACTATGGGTTTAAGTGATGCATGTTAAATCCTTCTCACCCAGGCAGGAGAGCAGCAGGCAGCCGAGCAGCTCAGCAAGGCAAGAGCACAGCAAAAGTCCAGCAAAGCAGCAGCACAGAAGAGTTGTTGCAGCCTTTCAGCAGCACGGCAGCTCTTCTTGCTGGCAGAGTAGACACAGGTCCAGAAGTGTACTGACGGCGTTGGGTCAGAGGTCTGGCGCTTATACCTAGTTATGCCTTTGAAGTGGGGGAAACTTCAAAGAACGCTTTGAAGTGCACAGAGGTCCTCCCTTCCTGCCCTGGCTCCAGGCTCACTACAGGGGGTATGCTGCCCTTTGTGTCTGTGGTCAGGACACAGCCTATTCAAGTGTAGGTTTGAGGCCTCCCAACTCACAGGGTGGTTCATCAAGACACACCTCAGCTCTCTTTGTGTGTGGCTGTCTAGAGGGAATACACAAATCCCAACTGTCTCCCAACCTAGACTGAACAGAGACAGGCAGCAGGCACCAAATGCCTAAAGTAAGTAAATGCCAACTTTCTAAAAGTACAAAAGACACATGCCTTACGCGCCAATCAGTCGCACTGCGTTATGCAGGAATTGATCCTCACAATAAGCAGACATGCATCTTGTACTCCACATTTAATCCAAGTTTTCATCCGATTTTTTTATTATGATACTTGTTCCAAACTTCATCCATTAGTTTACATTCACTACGAAGACAGCGTAATTCCATAATTTTTTCAAATGCCTTCTGCATGCCCATCCAGGCCTTGACAGCAACATGTATTAGATGGGAATGTGAAGGCGAAGGAACAAGCATTGATGGTAGTTGGTGAGAGTATGGAGGAGGCTTTTATGTTGCCGTCGTGGCTTTAAAGTTACCCCTGACGAAGGGCTATACAGCCTGAAATTCATTAAGTGGAACAACATGAGGCTACTCGGCATGAATTGTTTATTCCTACATGTCGCTGTCAAGGCCCGGATGACCTGGTGACTGAGTTGAGTCCTCTGTGGTCTACGCAGAACCAGAGTTCTGGTGTGGTGCCCAGTAGGGCTGCCTTTGGTGCCAACACCATAGGGCTGGACCAGGGGATATTTGACGGCTCAGTTACCACAAATGCTAACATCGTGGATTCTTCCTTCTTAATGCTGGCTCTCACCTTGTCTGACAACCTGTACATTTTGTTCATTACAGGGGGGTTGTCCCCAATGTCAACATCATGGATGCACAGATGTTTGAGGCCTGGGGTGAGTGAGACCAGTGAGGCAAACTGTCCCAGCAACTGGTAACAGTCCCTCTGCTGTTCTGGGGTCAGGGTGGAAGAGAGGTTGACACCCTCCACTGACCCATTGTGTTCATGTGCAGAGAGGAGGTCAGGAAGAGGTTCACTCTCCTCTTCCACTCCCTCATCTGTCACAGGGAGCATGCTCACCTCATACCTCTCAAAGTGAGGCTTGAGTCTGTTTACATGAAGCACCCTTAAGGGGTTTCTAGGGGTCTGGAGATCCACCAAGTAGGTGGTCTCCCCCTACAGTCCTTGACTTCGCATGGGCCAGTCCAGCAGTCCTGGAGAGCATTGTGCTCTACTGGTTCCATGACGCACACCTTCTGGCCAGACTGCAACTCCACCACTGTGGCATTCTGGTTGTATCAGAGTTTCATGATTTTTTGACTGGCCTCTAGATTACTTTTCGCCTTTTTCCAGCAGTGCATCTGGTTGCCGAGGGTCAGCATCAATGTTCCCTCTAATTTATTTCCTCTGTGTGCGGCAGTGGAGGGTCTCTGTGCACTGCAACCATGGCTATGTGCGCCAGGAACCAGACCGCGCGTGTGTGCAGCAGCAAATATCACTCCAAACGTTTGCTTAAAAAAGTGAAAAGACGGTGCATTTCCACACATACAGCGCCACGTTAAGGGTCTTAAGGAAGGTTTGCAATTTGGATACACACGCCATGACATGAATTGGTTACACAGGCAAGTACACTTCAGGTTTAGAAACGCACAAGACTCAAACGGTGGTACCATCATAAGATTTTACTAAATATTCTTAACTGGAGCACTGCTCATTGGGTGGGAAAATGCTGAGAGCCTATAAAAGATCACATATACACAATAAGTTACAAAATTACATAACATATTTACAATTTGATGTGAAAGCTACTGAGTAATGTCGGACTATCCCGCCAGAGATAGTTTGTGAAAGTGTGACATCCAGGCAAATATGGACTGTGGGAGAGGGCCATTCACACAAGTCAAGTGCCATCACTAGATGGGTGACATGGTTGCTTCTCACGTCGATCCTTGCCATTTTTCCAGTGCTGATAAACTCTATTGAGGTCAAATTTACCATTCAGGAGGTAGGCCTTTGTCCTCATCAGCATATCCAAATGCTTCTGCTCTAGTCTATTTCTCAATTTACTCTTGATAGTATTCATGAGGCTGAATCCTCGTTCACAATCTGCACTAGATGCTTGAAATGTTGTACAGACATCAACAAGCTGAGACACCACACTATACTGAGCAGCATTGCGTACAGTGAAATTCACCATGTCTTGAAAGGTGGTAAATAACCCACCCTTTACATGTTCTGCCACCACATATTTATATTCTCTGTATTGTCGAACAACATCTTGCCAGTGTTTTACAATCGCCCAGGACCAAGACATTTTTATGTCTTTGTACATTCTCAGTCCCTTAATCAAAATGTGATTGTGGTGCTATTGCCTGGAATTCAAAACTAGCCCATTCTTTCAGTTCATCTTCAGGGAACCTTTTTTGCATGTGCTCACAAAGAAGGGAAACAAAAGACAAAATAGGCCCACTGTCAAACTCTTGCCTTTCCTTGTACAACACCATCAGATCTCTTACATTGCTGCTCCAAAAGACAGTGTCCTCCAAATACTGTTCCTTAATTTGGCCAATCTTTGCTCTTGCATACTGTACAGCTCCAACAGTAGTCAAAGAACTTTTTTTGGAATAGTTTGCACAAATATGCAAATTCACCCAGAATGTCATTAAGTACTGCAAGGGAAATATGGTAGTTTGAGTCCCATAGCTTTTTGCAACAATATTTAGCAACTGGATCATTCTCCTCAACTTTCTCATGCTCAAAGTACTTAAGAACAGCCTCGTAATTCCGAATTAGTGCACCAACTGCAAAATGCCTTGAAAGCCACCGGACTTCATTCAGTGGTCGAAAAGAGACCACTTCTCATTCAGTGACCGACGCGATTTCATCCAGCTTGGACTTCCTTGCAGGAGATCTCGAGAACACAGTTTAGACAGCCCTCAATAATGTCTCCATCTCTTTAATCATTGGAACCCTCTTCCAGGCATCATCAACTCCCAAATCTTCTTGATGGGTGACACAATGCTGCTCAACTACATGAGGAATGGATTGTTTAAGGCGAGTAGCAACACCATTATTCTTACCCAGCATCACAGACGCACCTTCAGATGTGAACATGACCATTTTCATGAGGTCCAGTTCATTGGCAGTGTAGAATTCTTTACAGAAGTAGTGATAGCCTCAGCATTACAACTAGTCAGCTTCACTATGCCCCCAAACAGTGTTTTGTGCTCTGTTGATGTTACTGGTCGGAACTTGAAGTACAGGATCAGCATTTTTGTCACAGAAATATCTGTGCTCTCATCAATTATCAATGTGTGATACAAAGTGTTACGAAGTTCTGCCATAGCTTCACAGTGTATCACGCTATTGATGGCCTCAAGGAACTCAAAGGCATAGTTCTTGCTCCTCCAGCTGTCTGGTATCTTCACATACAAAGCTAGGTGGTCATGGGTGTCTTGTACAGACAACATTGAAGTATTCATCTTGACTGCCAGTAACACGTTATTGATAAGAATCTTTATCTCCTCAGAGAACATGGGTAATGTATGTTGTTAGACTACAATGTACAAGATGCACCACAGTTTAACTATACCAAACAATTACCGGTTCTGCTTGCACTCACGTACGCCCATTTAAATGTGTGGGGTACTGTCTGCAAAACCTGCAACAGAAGAAAACATGGGTAAGGTATGTTGTTATACTACAATGTACATGATGCACCACAGTTTAACTTTACCAAACAATTACCTGTTCTGCTTGCACTCACGTACGCCCATTTAAATGTGTGGGGTACTGTCTGCAAAACCTGCAACAGAAGAAAACATAGGTAAGGTATGTTGTTATACAATGTACAAGATGCACCAGTTTAACTCTACCAAACAATTACCTGTTTGTTCTGCCTATACTCACCTGCCTGTGCAATTGTATTCGTAGTACAGTCTCACAAACCTGCAAAAAAAAAGGGGTGCAGATTGTGAATCTATTTACCCAGCAACCCCCAACCCAACGAGGAATGTAAACAGAATTGCCTTGTCTTTGTGGGTACTCACTCCTGACCACTCAAATCCAAATACCTTACAGACTGGAAACCTGCAAATGAAGACAAGATCGTTAGCAAAGGCTCGAAGAGTTACAAACTATGAATGGGACTGGTCTAGAGACTCCAATAGGAACAAGCATTGGCATAGCCAAAAGGTCTCGCCTTTGGGACCTTACAAGTGTTTAGCCATGCAGCACATTATCAGACTACCTAATGCATCACAAACGTAATACTGTGTGTGCTGTGTAGATTGTAATTGCATTTATATAGCGCTTACTACCCCGGATGAGGCATTGAAGCGGTTTACGCTGGGCAGCACGCTGCTCGGGAACCCAAGATTAATGGTTAGTTTAGTGTTATTAGTTACTGTTAGTTATTGGGATTAGTCTTGTGCACTCAAAGCAAACCATTCCATGCAGTCATTTCAGTTTTTTTGGTGGACTAAAGTAATAGTGGTTGGTTCTGATCATTAGATAAGCATAAGTTGTTGGATCGCTTACAGCCCCCTGCTGGCACGGTTATGTCTGATGGTTTTACAGACGGAAAACCCTTGGATAGGTGGATGGACAGGTAAAAGGATGGCAGAGTGAATGGATGGATGGGTAGGTGGTTGGACAGGTGAAAAGAAGACAGAGTAAGGGGATGATGGACGAATGGGTAAAAAGTTGAGTGAACGGATGGTAAAGTGGATGGACAAGTGGATGGATGGGTGGATGGCAGAGTGGATGAATGCATGATTTCTGGATAGGTGGATGGCAGAATGAATCATGGATGGATGCATGAATGGATGGATGTAAGGGTGGATGGATGGTAAGCAGAATGGATCGATGGATTTGGTACACTGCATGCTTATGGATATCCTGTGAGGAGGTGCAGGTTGCACCTGCAATCTGTGTAGGCCAGAAATGTTGGTTTTAAATTATACAGGCAGTAGTGCAATCTGGCCCTTAAGTCACAAGTACTATATCACAAAAACCTTTCACTAGTGCAAAAAATGAGAGCAAAACTAATTAACACAATTTTGCTACTTGTGTAATGCAAAGTAGAACAAACGCATTTTTCCGAAATCTGTAATACAGAAAGGTTTTTGTACCAGAATTGCTATGCATATGACAAACGTTATTGCATGTAAATCAATTCACTTGTTTAATTCTGAATTTAATAAAGAAATCTTAGTCAACAATAATTATGTAAAAAAAAAATTAACTGGTCTGCACTATTGTTTTTACCAGTGTAATAAAAAACAGAACAAACTGATTTTGCGACAAAATTAGGGCACGCCTTTACATTTGAAGAGTGCAGGATGTGTAAAAAAGCAATAACATTCTAAAAATTGTTTGTTTCCTGTTCAGTAAATACTGCTGCTCGATTAACCTGTTATGACACAGCCTTGTCTCAGTGCATAGAGTGGCAATTTTAAAGTACTGATTTGAAGCCCTGGGTATGCCACTGTACAAAGCTTGCTTCAATGCCCATATCGTTTAAGAATCTGCAAACTTAAATTGCTTCTGGTATGCATTTTTGTTTTTATATGGAGTGGACGTCAGTGGTGTATGCTTGGCTTTACCGTGATCTTTTATTTTTTTCCAAAGAGATCTTTTTTGTTTGTAACATATAAGGCTGCATGCCACTCTCAGAACACTTGCAGTTGTAAGACACATTTGAATGCTAAGAAGTGTTGCCCCTGAGGCGTTGGTGGTCCTTTCAACCAGTGTATCAAAGATCCCCTAGCATTGTAGGAGAGACAAGCCTTACATTCACAGCAGCTATTGCCATCTGATATCACTGCAGGCATTGGTGCACTCGTGAACCACGACCAGTACATGACGTACAATGCAAATGGGGTGTCAGTGCCACACAGTTATCATAGGGGAAACTATCCCAATTCAAGGCACATCCATGAACAAGCAGATTAGCACACAGAGCGGTTTGTGCAGTATTCGTGTGCATTAATTACACATATACAGTAATCTAAACATCCCAGCATCCCCACTTTTAATGTCTACCTGGTTCAATTGCAATGTAAACACTGACCATTTACGCAACTCGTACAACAGATCAAATTATGTCCTCATGCCTGAGGATGTTTGTTTTCATTACGTAGACGTATTCTCCTCATTTTATCTCCCTAAAATGGTTGAAAAGACGAGCAAGCTGCAGCTTGATGAGTTTTGGAAGCCAAAAACCGATCTGCTTAGCTGACCCAACCCACTGGGCTATCTTATACACAGCTTGGCTAGGTGAATGAATGCTTGGACGGATGAATACTTGGACAGACGGATGTGGTTGGGAGAAAGCGCGAATTTATCAAGAGAGACCAGCCTCGGTGTGGATGAATATATAATTACATACCAGAGACCAGTTTTATATGTAAATATAGTGCTACTCTCAAGCAGCGGCTGGAAAATCCGTGTCCTTTAACACATATTGTTTGTTTTATCTAAGCCAACATGCCTTCTTCACGGGATGCCCTCCCAGTGCTTGAAAGGCACCCTCTAATTCAGCAGCATTAGTTTTTATGGTTCTCTAAGTCGCGCAATAAAACAGATTTCAATTACGTGTTGCGAAAGTGATACCATGCGGGAACGGCACCCAGACAATAATGGGCCAGCAGGCTGCAGCGCCGAGATCACAGGCTCCGGCATTGCACTGGGTTTAGCGTGTACTCCAGAACGGGAAGTCACTCGACAACGTCGCCAGCTTCGGCACTTTGTAACCTTTACTGCTTTGGGGAGCTTTCCAGACTCCAAAACGCGCTGTCCCCATTCCAAGACAGATCTCGTGTTGGGTTTACTTAGGGCCTGATTCACAGAACTAACTTACGTCAAAAACGTAAAGTTAGTACTTTTTGGTATTCACAGAATACACTTACTCATTTTGGTATTCACAGAAGGCACTTACTCATTTCGGTATTCACAGAAGTTAGTAGTCCTAACTTTAGGACTCCTAAACTGAGAAAAATCCTAACTTTAAGACTTTCGGTATTCACAGAAGGCATTTAGGAGTCCTAAAGTTAGGACTACTAACTTCTGTGAATACCGAAATGAGTAAGTGCCTTCTGTGAATACCAAAATGAGTAAGTGTATTCTGTGAATACCAAAAGTACTAACTTTACGTTTTTGACGTAAGTTAGTTCTGTGAATCAGGCCCTATATGTTTTCGCTGCATGGAAGGGAATTTTCACAGTGAGCACAAGTGACTGGAAGCAGCTTTTCTAACTACCTGTCGCCTCTGCAAATTTATGGAAGCCGCTGACTCGTATTATGGGCACAATATTTGAATATGTCAGATCATATAGTCTTTCCCGGCTCCTTGTGGCTTTTCCACATATTAAAGAACAAAGATGACACCATGAATGTGTGAAATACTACTCCTGTTGGGAGAGAGGAGAGGCCATCACATGCTGTACAGTGTGATGGCCAAACAAAACAATCTCTTAGTGAAATCGCCAGCAAGGGAGCTAAGCTCACAAAGCGGGGACATTTAACCAAATGCACCAATAACAAGCCAGCATTTGTAAATGACCCAGATAACAGCCAATGGCAATTGGTGGGTGTGCCAAACCCCACAGAAGAGATATAACAGGTCGATCGAAGCTCGACCTAAAAATGACCAAATAGTTACCTGGGATTCCAGTTTAGGCCAAACAGGCACGTGCCCATGTGCTTCATTATTAGCATCCATTATGCTTAACTGGTCTATAAATCTGTATTGTGTGTTACACCTTCTGTGATGCAGCTTTTCCCTGGCATTCAAACTGTGAAATTGGTTGAGTTGGTTGAAGAAGGAAATTCACAGGAAGGACTGAGCGGCACACAAGCCATCAAAAGATCCCACCTGAAGATGATGCAGTGGCGTGCAAAAAATATGATAAAGACTTTCTAGCAAATTTCTGGCAACCATAAAAATGTCAAGATAACTCTGAAGGTTGATGGACCTGCTGCAGAGAGACCTGAGTTTTGTCTAGTGGAATTTTTGACTCATCATAAAGTAGCGGAGGTGGTTAAAATGCCTGATGCAAAGAAGCTGGTGAACTATGCAGATCACAAATTGCATGCAATGTAAATAGGTCAGTGCATTACTGCTTCTGTCAGAGAGCCCCTTTTGTTACTTGCAGTTTATAAGTTTAAATACTAATATAGAACAGTGACCTATTAACTATCAAAGAGTTGCATGCAAACTGCAAGGTATAGATTACAGCACAGACTCAATGCGGCGGTGGTGGTGGTTCATTAGCAGCTCAACTGCCCAGAGCACCGGGAACCCTGACTGTGCAGGTAGCTTTGAGTAGTGCGCCCCACATCATGCCCGGAGGCCGACTACCAGGCCCAGAGAGGCGAGCCAGGCAGTGTTAATTGCAGCTGCCTGCTGTCCCTGCAAAAGTTGAAGGACAGGCCAAACGTTATTTGGCGCTATATCTAACTAAAGTAGAAAAAGCAGTCCGAACATCCTCGTGTCTTGGAAGCACTTGTTTCAGGATAGCTATCTCCTCACATGCAAGAGGACACAACAGGAATTTTAGGCACTTCTCTAAAGAGAACAGCAAAGGCAATTATTTTTTACACACGCAGTGTGCTTTAACATGAATAGCAATGCAAAAAGAACAGGGAAATATGTTTTGATCGGTACCCTATTTAGCTGGAGGGGTATTGGCAGATCGCAGACCTTTTATATTTCATCTTGTTCATGTAATTCAGATACAAATACATGCTGCCTATCTTCTCCAGATGGAACTGAAGTGCCGTTTATAGAAATAAGCCCAAAATACCGAAAAACGATAGATGAATCTGAATTAATACCGTAGTCAAAAAGGCAGAGACTGCTATACTGCAAGAACATTCAATTGTTCGCACAGAAAGATTGCAGAGGTGAATCTCTAACGGGGAGAAGTCAATTACTCCCTTCAGTGCATCAGATAGTATGAAGCAATAACTGCCCAATGCTGTTTAGCCAGTGACTTTTAAGTATTCATGTTAACACAGCTCTGCAATTAACATGAATACTTAAACACAAGCACACAATCTGCCCTGCAGCAGCGCTTTACTAACAAAAGAGTACAGCAAGTTTAAAAACAGGGCGTGTGCTTTCAGATTAAACAGAAAGTACACGCTGTGTTTTTAAACTTGCTGTACTCTTTCGTTAGTAAAGCGCAGCTGCGGGGCAGATTGTGTGCTTTTGTTTACGTATTCATGTTAATCACAGCTCGTGAAGGGGCTGCACCCACACAAGCAGAACCACATGTATAGAAGCAGCTCAAGTTCCCATTATATACACAAAATCCTTACACAACACACAGTAGTAGTAAATTGAAGGCTGACAGAAGAGGATGAAGTGTAGAGAGTCATGGTCCAGCAAAGACGGGGGAGGATTATAAGTAGAAGAGTGAGGTGGAATTGGAGACGGGTGAGGCAAAACGAGGGAGGATAGTGAAGAAGCAGGTGGTGAAGGGGAGGCAGAAATTGAGGAGGACGAGGCAGTGAGACAGTGTAACAGTAATGTAGAATGATGAAGTGGAGGCACAGCGAGAGGATGGTGTGGTGGGAAGAGCAGAGTGATGCAGAAAAAGGGGAGGAGGATCAAGTGAGAGGACGGTGAGTGTGAGGCAGAGAAAGGGAGCAGGCTAAGGCAGGAAGAGATAGTGATGAGGTGGAGAAAGGGGAGGATGAGGAAGAGGAGGCTGAGGTGAAGAGAAAAGAGAGCGAAGTGGGAGGATGCAGGGGGTGAGGTGGGCAGGAGAGCATTGTGAAGTGGAAAGAAAGGTGGTTGAGGTGGAGAGAAATGACAGTGTGAAAGATACAAAGGTGGGTGAGGCGGAGTCCAAGGAAAATGAGACAGAAAAAGCAGAAGAGATAAAGCACATGAGTACAAACCCCCATAAATGCGGAATGGAAACGAATAAGTATGACTCCACCACTAGATAGGGTATGCAGCACATCCCCCCCCCTTCAAAGAGCATCCAGCATGCCAAGACCCAGCTCGCGGACACCTGGGAGATGCTAAGTATCTCTATTAATCTTCATGCCCACCCATGCTTCCTCGTGGCCCTCTCAGATCCCAAATCCTGGAGCCGGGCCTGCAGTGCTAAGCAGTTGAATATGGTAATGTGATCTTTTATTGTGGCGCTTTGCTAGAACTGCTTTGTCTCACCTCAGGTCTCGGTGACTGACACAGATGCAAAAGTTGTGTTGCCTTGCCAAGGGTGGTTCTTTTCACTGCAGCCGTGCAGGGGGAAAGAGGATGAGCGGGAGCTGTGAGCCCATTTACATAGTCCCCATCCCAAATATCGTGGAGCCAGCCAGGTGTGATTAGTGCACTGCTCCTGTGGGCAGCAGCTTCCGCGCTAGCCGAGATTTCTATGTAGTGGCCACAGAAGCTGTACTTCACAGGGTGATACGAAACACTAAGAGGCTATCCACTCTATTGTGGCTCAGTGGGTGATATGACCAGCCGGCATCTTCTTGTATTGCCTGCAGGGCTTTAAGTGGAATGAAAAAACTGGGAGGTCTCTCAAAGGGGCGTGGCTGATGTAATTAAGGGCGTGGCTTAAAAACATTAAGCTAAAAATCTGTGCTTAGCTCTGGTATGTTGCTGCTTCTGTCATTCAATCCAGATATATACTACAACAAGTAGCATTTCACCTATAACAAGCCAGGACCATGGCTTTGTCACTGGTTGTTGGTTGCATAAATTAACAACAACTACAACTTTGTTGTACAGAATATTGAAAGTGGGTTAGTCCTTGAGGGAGAGGTAGTAGCGTAGAGCTGCTGTCTTTGGAGCTGGGGAGGGGAAGCAGGTTCGAATCTCGGCATCTGCTCACCATCTCGTGATTCTGGACAAATCACTAATCCCCATGCCTACCAAAAATAATATGAACAATGTCTTTTGTGTAATGTAATTGTTACCCCTGTTAAGCGCTCCAATACCTTCGGGTCAAGTTTGCGCAATATAGAGCTGCCAATATTTACTAACAAAAGAGTACATCAAGTTTAAATACAGGGCATTTTCTTGCCGCATAATTTACTCAACCCTACCGCATAATTTGGTCCTCCCTTGCCGCATAATTCCAGTGGCTCTGATTATAAGTCAACTTCAGCCCTGCCCCTGCCGCCATACGTAACCACCGCAGATTGAATGAACGTTTAAATCACGCTTCTCTGAAAGCCCCAATTACAACTCTGACTGCACTTTGTACAATTCAGAGCAGCTCCGAAAACAGCGATAACTCGCTTAACTCCTCACACGCACCAAGTGCAACCATCCTTGGCAGGTGGGTGGAAATCGATCTCACGCCGATAACCGCCTAATCACTGCCCTGCGGTAGCCCGGCTTGAATGCTAAAGCAACTCAATGGGTTAACTAACAATAATCTTGTTTTTGCGCTTGTTGTAGCGCTACATGCCGCACTTCGCTGTTTTAGGAACTATGAATAACACAATGGAACTGTAACCCAATTTAAACCACTCCTAAGGACGGAAGGCTGAGTACAATTTCAACTAATGACCTTCAGGGTACTGCATTTTGTAGGCGACCGAATTTCAGCTCACTGAGACATCCTTCCAGAACAGTTCAAGTTGGCTTTCTCCATTCACCCAACAGCTGTAGCGGGACTCAGCCTTACTGTGGGCCCTTGCGCTGCCTCCATTTTACGCACTGCTAGGCCTAACTCATGCTGTGCGCCACTAAGGACTCACCAAAATGCGGGATAAAGACAAGTCCAGTCTTGCACAAGGTATGAAAGGGTGCAAAGTATCTAGTAAGAGACAATAAAACATCTTCATCTGGGGAACATAAAGTTAAAGGGCTCCTGCAGGCACACTGAATGTGGCCAGAGGTTGACATGCATAAAAAAGTATGGGAACTATGATGAGTGAAATACTGGTGGGGTCCCAATAGCCTTCACTCACTTCAAACACTGAGGGGTATATTCACAAGAACGTGTGATAACTACCGCAAGAGTAGTGTAACGCAACTTTCAATATCGCAGCCCATCGCGGGAAAATAACCCCGTGTCAACGTGGAATTCACAACAAGGCGGTACCAGGCGATAGTCACCAGATAACGCGTCAAATGTCACCGTGAAAATCAACGCCACGCCGAAAAAATGCGAAACGCGAACACGAGAAATCATGCGTTGAGGGAGGCCAATTGCGGTAAAAAAAGCAGCGAAAAGCAGCCACAGGCCTGCATATCCCACGCCGCTGGCGGGAAATTGCACCATAAAAACCACAGAAACAACACACCAGAAACAAGCCAAAGCACGTAGCAACATGGATGCACCCTGACCCAGCGCAGAGGTCAACGTGAACCCCACAACCCCCACAGACCACTAGCAAGGAACAACTGGGTCGGAGAAGGCCAAGGAGAAAAGGGAGAGGAAGGCGGGGTGCAGACCGCAGGAAAACAAGACCAGCGTCACGGAGGTGACAGAACACTACCAGCAACTGACCCACAAGCAGACCACCTGGAATGCAGTCGGAGTGCCGAGGAGGCCAATCCAGGAGGCCAAGAGGCTCCGCCAGGACGTGACAACCTAAACCAGGCACAAACCCGCTGCCAACAGGAAGGCAGCAACGGCGACAGGAGGTGGCAGTCCAGCGCCACAGGAGGAGCTGGAGGAAACCCAGGCCACAGTCATCAGTGTGGAGACGGTGCAAGGAGTAGGGAGTATGGACACAGCTCGACAGGACCTGACACAACAACAACAGGGTGAGGATCCAACAGGGACTGGGGGGACGGGGGGTGATGGGCACAATGGCACACATGCACAATGAGGTGTAGCACACTGCACACCCACAATTACCCAGGGACATGTCCACCATCCCCGTGGCACACTGCAGCACACACACATAGCAATCACAGCATATACCATGACATTGTGGCACAAAGTGCAACAACCACACTGCAGAACAGGGGACACAACTGGGTCCGCCCAGGCACAGAAACAGAACAATCACATTGGACAGAGCAGAGAACTGTGAGATGCATATCTACGGCTACAACCCCACATAAGCCATGTAGGCCAAATGTACACTGTCCCAACTCAAATAGCCACCACCGCCCAAACAGTCACAATGTACATTGTCACACAGTCTGCATGTCGACAAGAACAAGGCGCCAACACAATGCCAACATGCACCTCCCCTTCACAATGCAGAGGGACAAACAACACCTCCAGCAGGTCATAACAGACAACCCATCAGGGATGCCGGAGACGAACACCACACCTTCTACACAAACGCCCTACAACAGCCCATGGACATCCCACACAACCCACCACCAGGACCAGGGCAGACAAGCTACTCAGAGGAGAACTCAGCTCCTGCAACAGACCACACAGCATGAAGCACCTGCAATTACGGCTGCCTCACAACACTTCACCTACCCACACATGGCACCCCAATGCCAGGTGGCAGAACGCCAAAAGGAGGTGGCCCGACAGGTGTGGGTGTTGCCGAACCCATGGAATGCGAACTAGAACACATACGTGAGTGTCCAATACCCTTCAGGGACCACCTACACCCCACAAAGGAGACCCACACTGCCATAGAGACACATGCAGATGCACATACCCAGTTAAGAACCACGCGCAGGGGCACGCACATATCAGTCACACACCCACGTTGTCTCTGCGTACGACGGCACAGTCCACTCCCCTTACGAATTGAGTGGGTGACGACAAAGCTACATGTCCAGGTTCTAGCCCGCTGCCTGCGGTGACATGTCTGCGTCTGCTGTACACAGCACAATGTAATGTCGTAGGGCCCAGGGCCCTCATGCATACAACAAGACCACAGGGACGCATGCACATATCATGTTGAACTGGCTACGGGCACGTGCACCCGTCCCCTTTATTGGCAGGGCCACATGTACAGTGACGCCTGTGCTGGATGTGTGTGGGGTGAGTATAAGCCAGCCCGCACGGAGTGCTTGGTGCTGGCAACAACCTGAACAGTGGACATCAGTGTAATGGAAACAGAAAACACCAGCATAACAGAGTCTACTGCAGAGCAACATGGAGGGATCCGGAGTAAGGCCAGAGGTCACCCAATATTCAGTCAGGAGGTTCCGTGAGTTGCAGTGCACTGAGGTAGGGGCACTAGAGAAGAGCGCGCTCATGTGAAGAAATTGCTAGGATTGTGTCCCTTCGGGTTAGTCCTGATGCAGATGCAGTGGGGTGTGTTACACCTGCATCAACTTCCTCATCAACGTCCCAGGTCTCCCACACTGCCTGAGGTGACAGTTGCGTCCGCAGTCCACAGCGCAATACCCAGTATTAGATCCGGGTGTGTAGCTTGACTACCACCACCAGTCTGCATTCCTGCCTTGGGGCTGTTGCCTCCTGCCCTCCCATTGTCTGTGCCTTCTCCCGTCCGCACACTTGACACATCCTCCTCATCATGGTCCCAGGTCTTCCCCACTGCATGAGGTGACATTGCTGCGCAACCTCACAACAGCACAAAACTCAATCAGTAACGGACAATGGCTTGCGGTGCACTGAGTCACTGGCACCTGGAGTGCTGAGCAGGGTATCAGGCCGATGATGGCATCCACGACAGGTCTGAGCAACTCTGTAGGTCTGTCAGGACCACCATTTCGACTCTGGCAGATGGCGGTTGGAGGTGGTCCTTGCGGTGGTGGCGTGTGCCTCCTGCGGTAATGCGACGTCCGGGCCGGTCAAGACTTGATGCTATGTGTGGGCCCTGGTGGCCCGCAGTTGAGGCCGGAGGATGCGGACAGCGCAGGGTCACAGACACATGGCGTTGATGGCCCCAAGACCATCGCTACATAGGCCATTCAATGTCTCAGAAGAAGGGGTCCCAGGCCTGAGCAGCACAGAGTTAGTGGCCCCGGATGCACTGCGGCCGGCACAGGTACCCAGCCACGGGACGGTGACTTGCGGTGCAGTCAGATGGGCCATGCGACCTGAGCGGGTCCCCATCAATGTCCGAGGTGTATGTTGTGGAGGGTTTCGGGGGACAGTGGAAGGTGTCCTCCAGGGCATGATGTGGAAGGTCCGATGTTATCTGGAAGCAGCAAATGGAGGAGTGGAAAGCGCAACCCTCGTTTTCACCAACAATTCGGTATCAGCTACATGAGGATGAAAACTAGCCCCTAGTCCATAGACTCAAATGCCACTAATGTGCGACCAGTGAGTGTCCATGAATGTTGGGGGAAAAACACTTAGGGGCCGAATCTGATTCGGGCCGGAAAACGTACCGACCGACTCGGTGTGGGATTTTACTCCGACCGACTCGGACCGGCGCCGTACGACCCGGGAAGTACGATGAAATGCATGTGGAACCCGACCGACTCGGACGGAATACAAAACGAACGACCGAGCCGGACGGAAACAAGCCATCCGGCCGGAAAATCACTCGAAACGAACCGACCAACACGCTCCCAGATTTAACCCGAACGAAACGTACCCGCGAACTCCGACCCGCGTAGTACGATGCTGTGCGTGCAAAACACGAACGACTCGCACGGAGCTCAAGCCGTACGACCGACACGCATACAAAACCCAGCCGAAGCAACCCAATACTCCGCGACCGACTCGTACGCCGCATATGAAATATAGCTGACACACAGCGGGAACGAGTCGGACAACATCGCACCACACAACAGCAGCGTCCGACCCGGACACAAGAACGACACCTACATGCACCAAAAGCACCAAGGAAATTTTTTTTTTTAAAAAGGGCCAAACAAGCAACGACTAAGCCAATAAATACTGGGGGTGGAAAAAAATGGAACAAGGACACACCTCCAACTCCACCTACATAAAGACCACAAATCCCTACCATGATCCTTTACAAATTCCACTGACCTGCCAGCAAACAACACCATCACACAGCAACCACAGACACACTCACAGCTCATACATCACACAAGCCACACACCATTACCACACCTACAAATCGCACCCTCACACACACCCAGCTAAACCTACACTCACACACCCCCACTTGCACACACACACACACATCAATCACCACCACCACCATGCCCCTAAAGAAGAATCCAAAGTTCCTAGATAGTGAATTGGAAGTCATGGTAGATGAGATCCTCAGGGTAGAGCCACAGTTGTTTGGTACATTGGTACAACAGACCCCCATGTCGCAGAAAACCAAGATGTGGGCGAGGATTGTCGACAGGGTGAACGCACAATCACCATGTTTGCGCACAAAGGAAGACATCCAGAACAGGTGGTATGATGTGCGCAGGAGGGTCCGGGACCTACTTAAAAGGATTACCTCCTCAGCCAGCACACCGGCAGTGGCCCTCCTGCAAAACCAGTATACCTCAGGCCCTGGGAGGAGAAGGTGCGGGCCATCCTACCACCAGTGAGCGTATACGGACTAACAGACATCCCAGAGCCTGGTGAGTACACAACTAATATACACAATATGGTGTGACAATACACACACAGCACTCTCAAAGGGATAGGCAAACCATGCACCCTTAGCAAATACACAGCAACCAAAACATATTCATCCCAAGATGTGAATGCTAGTCAGACAAACACAATACCTGCCATCTCATAGTGATATCTAACTGTGTCATGACATCTACAAACCTAACAACAAATACAGCAAGGCAGTGGCACAAATAGAACCAACAAACACTCTCAGATATTTTGACACCACTAGAACACCACCTCACAGGGAAGATCACTGAAAGGAAGGAATTCTGTGTATGCTGGTCAAGTCAATGTAGCCAATAGCATGATGGGAGTTGGAGTCATACATATTGCTCAGCCTCACAATTGGCACATCAACACCACCCTGAACCATGCTCACATCACAGGGAGTGGAAAGGACTCACAAGATGGCTGACACTGGGTACTGCTGGGGAAGCACAAGGCCCTGCTGGGAACTGTGCAACAACCAACAGCAGGACACCACTGACTGACATCCTGAAAGACAACTTGCACTCCCTGCAATGGAAGCACGGTCCATGGTGTGATATCTGGCAGGGTGGGAAGGAGGACTCACAGCTCTGACCATAGTTACAAGCACTTCTCCTCACATACCCCCTCAACACTAACTCCACATAACCCACCTGGGAGAATGCAATGCCTCACATTCTAACTGAAGATCCCACAAAGAACCACCACCCTGGGTCATGCTGTGTGAAGCACAGGGACACTCTTGGGACTTGTAGCCAAACAACCACAAGGAGAACACTCACAGCCATCCTGTCAGCACAGGCACCCCACCCCACAGGGAAGCAGAGTCAAAAGGAAGGAAGGATGGGCATGCTGGGAAGGGGGTGGAGGCAATAGCATGATGGGAGTGGCAGTCACAGCTCAACATCCCCCACCCACATGGCCCAGCAAGCTACCACTGAAGCATGCACACCTCACAGGGAGTGAAAAGCCACTTCAAAGATGTCTGACACTGGCCTCAGCTGTGGGGAGCACAAGGCCCTGCTGGGAACTAGGCACAAACAAACAACACAACCACATTGTCAGCCATCTTGCCATTGCTGTCACACACACACACACACTGAAGTCCACTCAATAGGAAGGAAGGATGGGCATTCTGGGAAGGGTAGTGGAGGCAATAGCATGATGGGAGTGGTAGTCACAGCTCAATATCCCCCACCCACATGGCCCAGCAAGCTACCACTGAAGCATGCACACCTCACAGGGAGTGAAAAGCCACTTCAAAGATCTCTGACACTGGCCTCAGCTGTGGGGAGCACAAGGCCCTGCTGGGAACTAGGCACAAACAAACAACACAACCACATTGTCAGCCATCTTGCCATTGCTGTCACACTCACACACACTGAAGTCCACTCAATAGGAAGGAAGGATGGGCATTCTGGGAAGGGGGTGGAGGCAATAGCATGATGGGAGTGGTAGTCACAGCTCAACATCCCCCACCCACAGGGCCCAGCAAGCTACCACTGAAGCATGCACACCTCACAGGGAGTGAAAAGCCACTTCAAAGATCTCTGACACTGGCCTCAGCTGTGGGGAGCACAAGGCCCTGCTGGGAACTAGGCACAAACAAACAACACGACCACATTGTCAGCCATCTTGCCATTGCTGTCACACTCACACACACTGAAGTCCACTCAATAGGAAGGAAGGATGGGCATTCTGGGAAGGGGGGTGGAGGCAATAGCATGATGGGAGTGGTAGTCACAGCTCAACATCCCCCACCCACATGGCCAAGCAAGCTACCACTGAAGCATGCCCACCTCACAGGGAGTGAAAAGCCACTTCAAAGATGTCTGACACTGGCCTCAGCTGTGGGGAGCACAAGGCCCTGCTGGGAACTAGGCACAAACAAACAACACGACCACATTGTCAGCCATCTTGCCATTGCTGTCACACTCACACACACTGAAGTCCACTCAATAGGAAGGAAGGATGGGCATTCTGGGAAGGGGGGTGGAGGCAATAGCATGATGGGAGTGGTAGTCACAGCTCAACATCCCCCACCCACATGGCCAAGCAAGCTACCACTGAAGCATGCCCACCTCACAGGGAGTGAAAAGCCACTTCAAAGATGTCTGACACTGGCCTCAGCTGTGGGGAGCACAAGGCCCTGCTGGGAACTGGGCACAAACAAACAACACGACCACATTGTCAGCCATATTGCCATTGCTGTCACACTCACACACACTGAAGTCCACTCAAAAGGAAGGAAGGATGGGCATGCTGGGAAGGGGGGTGGAGGCAATAGCATGATGGGAGTGGTAGTCACAGATATTGGTCTCCCTCACAATTGCCCCATCAACACCACCCTGAACCATGCACACATCACAGGGAGTGGAAAAGGACTCACAAGATGGCTGACACTGGGTACTGCTGGGGGAAGCACAAGGCCCTGCTGGGAACTGTGCAACAACCAACAGCAGGACACCACTGACTGACATCCTGAAAGACAACTTGCACTCCCTGCAATGGAAGCACGGTCTATGGTGTGATATCTGGCTGGGTGGGAAGGAGGACTCACAGCTCTGACCATAGTTACAAGCACTTCTCCTCACACACCCCTCAACACTAACTCCACATAACCCACCTGGGAGAATGCAATGCCACACATTCTAACTGAAGATCCCACAAAGAACCACCACCCTGGGTCATGCTGTGTGAAGCACAGGGACACTCTTGGGACTTGTAGCCAAACAACCGCAAGGAGAACACTCACAGCCATCCTGTCAGCACAGGCACCCCACCCCACAGGGAAGCAGAGTCAAAAGGAAGGAAGGATGGGCATGCTGGGAAGGGGGGTTGAGGCAATAGCATGATGGGAGTGGTAGTCACAGATATTGGTCAACCTCACAATTGCCCCATCAACACCACCCTGAACCATGCACACATCACAGGGAGTGGAAAAGGACTCACAAGATGGCTGACACTGGGAACTGCTGTGGGGAGCACAAGGCCCTGCTGGGAACTGTGCAACAACCAACAGCAGGACACCACTGACTGACATCCTGAAAGACAACTTGCACTCCCTGCAATGGAAGCACGTTCCATGGTGGGATATCTGGGCTGGGGGGAGAAGGAGGCCCGGATGGCAACCAAATAGCACCAATGCTGGTCAGGCACACACCTCAACATTCACATTGACATGCCACAGGTTGGCAGGACAATGTGCTACACCAATATCACTCTCTGACTGTCACAATTTAGGAGAATGCTATGTCCAGGCCCGCATCCAGAAGTACAGTCACAACTGTCAGGTGTTTGAACAATTGATGCCTGTAGAAACATACCATACAATCTGTGTCTCTCCCCAAAACAGGTGATGATGGGGACTCAGCAGCAGACCAGGAGGAGTCCCTGTCCCAGGCTCCAGGCGACACTGAGCTCACTGGTGTGGATCAGCCTCTGCACTCCTCGGATGGCGAAGAACTAGCTGGACCCTCCGGTGTCAGTCATCATGCAGCACCAGCAGGACCAACATCTGCACCCCCTGCACCCACCCCTCCAACAACTGCCAACACACAGGCCACCCCTGCCAACACGGACACACCAAGGACCACAGGTGACAACAGCGCAGGGACCCAGGCCCAAACTGGAGCTGCTGACAATGAGCCCACGAACAACACCCAAGTGGGCACACGGTCACCTGTGCGTGCCACCGCAGGTCCCGCACGTGTCGCCAGGGGTGGTAGGAGGGGTGGTAGACACAGGTCGCTCTTTGCAGAGGGGTCGGGACTGCATGATGACCCACAACTGGCACGCATCGCGGATGCGTACCAGACTAGCACCGGAGAGGTCATCCAGGTAGTGGGGATCCTCAAGGACATACAACAGCAGCAGGCTGCCCATCATGCCCGCTTGGACTCCCACATGTCCCGTGTCGAGACACACATGTCACGTGTCGAGACACACATGTCTGGCATAGAGTCCAAGTGGGACACATTGGAACAACTAACAGCGGTGCATAGGGACATACTGACATGCCTCCGACAGATTAGCACCAACATGGCCTCACCTCCCTGTGTGCCCACAACATCTGCTGCTGAAACAACTGCAAATGCCACAGGGAGGGCGGAGGACTCTGGCGGAGAGTCCCCTGCACCGCGGCAGCCTGCACCTGAGGGTCTCCCCCCAAGAAGAGGGGCCGTCCGAGGAGGCCAAACTGAGAGTCCGATGGCCAGCTACATCCCCCAGGAAGCCAACACCTGTTCTGGAACTTTTCCTCTGTGTGCAAACTGCATGCCCTGTTGAAGCCAACCCAACTCGCCCACATGACATGGGGAGCACTAGTTGTCCAAATTCATCAGATGACTGTGGACTTTACTCTGGACATTTCAGCTACCAAGACTTCCAAATCACATAGGAACTTTGGATTCCAATTTCTATGTACAGCACCCACCATCCTGTGCACCATCCCCACACCTTTTGTAAATAAACTCACCAATACACCATATCTGCCTCTGTTGTGATTCCAACGTGCTCTCTGTCATGGAGATGGTGATCAGAAAAATTACACTGTGCATGCTAACTGCTACAGCAACTCCAACACCGTCATGTCAGTCATGGCAACGTGACACATATGAGGGAGACACACCACTAGGGCCACACAACACATACACACCATGGCCATCAGACTCATCCCCTACACTGATGTTGCCAGGAAATACAGTGCAATGCACAGACACCACACCTATTCACAGTCTGTGTCAACTAGACTACAGGTGCAGTAAGCAAATGTCACTCAGATGTGTGACTACAGACAACGCACATCCCAAAGTGAGGCACAGGTTTATTACACATTTGCAACATGTTGTTTCCACTACAAATGCAAGCTAATCCCACCTGGCTGTGGCCACAAAGTCAAACAATGCAGAAGATAGAAAGTCCAGGGGTGTGTGGCACATCACCTGTAGGTAAACAACTGCTGCCACCTTGGAAGTTGAATCATGGATTTGGGGGATCCAAGTTGATCAAACAACTCCGGCAGCACCCTGTGAAGGACAGACATGACACACAGTCAGAACCACTGAAGAACAGCACAGAACGGCAATACTCATGTCTAATACCTGTCACAAGATAACTACACAAAAGCAAGTTAGCAGGTCAACACTGTTGGGCAGTACAGACCACCTGCAAGGACACATTCCTGCACGCATCCAGTCAAGTAGCACATGGCCACACTCAAACAGCACCAGAGCACCACACACACATATCATGCAAATCAAAATCATTGACATCACAACCCTCTGGATACTCACATTCAGCTGAAGAAGTTGGTGATGAGCTGTGTGCGGACATCACCATCATCATCATCATCACTGGCATCGTGGCCCAGGCCAGGATCCTCCACAGGTGGCGGATGTTGGTCATCGTCATCCAGGATGAGAGGCAACTCCTTCCGCACTGCCAGGTTGTGTAGCATGCAGCAGACGATGACAATCTTGCACACCTTTGCTGGGGCATATGGGAGGGCCCCTCCTGTCTTGTCCAGGCAGCGGAAGTGGCTCTTCAGGAGACCAAAGGTCCGCTCAATCACCCTCCTCGTCCGACCATGTGCCTCATTGTAGCGCATCTGGGCTGGTGTCACAGGGTTCCTGAGGGGTGTCAGCAACCACGGCATGTTGGGGTATCCCGAGTCACCTACAGACAGATAATTGCACATTAGCCGATTTGGAAAAGTGTACGGAAAGCAACATAGCAGAACACACACAATGGTACAAAGTCAGTACACACCGACAAGCCAGGCACGCTGGTTCTGCATCTGTGACATCATCCTCGGGATGCGACTACTCCTCATCACGTAGGCATTGTGTGCCGAACCGGGGAAATGCGCACACACATATGTGATGGTCATATCTGCAAGACATACCACCAGAGCATTTATAGAATGGTAATGTTTACGGTTCCTGTATGCCTGCTCATGTGCCTGTGGTGGTACCAAAGCCACATGTGTCCCATCAATGGAGCCAATGATATGTGGCATCCTCCCCAGGGCATAGAAGTCACTCTTGACATCAGTGAGTCGTTGACGTGGTGGGAAATAGATGTACTGGTTAAGGCATCTCAACATTGCCACCAAAACATCGCGTAGCACACGGCTGAACATAGTCTGTGACATACCACCAGTAGATGCCACAGTGTGTTGAAAGGTACCGGTGGCAAAGAAGTGTAGGGCTGCCATCACCTTCACCTTGGGGGTCAGCGCTGTAGGATAGGGCCGGCCAGGCTGCAAATGTGGGTCCAACTGCACTGTCAAATCCTCAATCAGCTGCCTGGGGAAGCGGTACCATCGGATGCTGTCACGTTCCACCATCGTTGCCAGGTCTGGGAATGGTCTATGGACAGCAGGAGCCCTGCAGTGCAGAGGTGAAGAATGCAAGATTGCCAGTCACCCCACATATGTTCCGTTCACCATACTCAATTTCACATTATACATCATTACCAAACACAAGTACTTGATGTGTGTCTCGTTCTGTTTGGACATATATGGCACCTACATGGACATCATCTAACATCTCTGTTCAACAAGTGTGGACAACAGGTCCCAGGGTGTGCAATGTGAAACCATTTGGATGTGTCACAGAACCCATTTACTGCTCTCACATTCCACACACATACCACAGTGACATGTCTGGACAGATGCGCCACAGGCATCACAACTCATTGACAGGTAGATTCACAGGGACCCTGTCTTGCCACATGGACACTGGCATGACATGGCGTATCATGTACACGTCAGTAAAACAAACATGACACCCACAGGTGGTGGCCCCTGTAGCCTCTGCAGGACAGACATGGACGTCTGTGACACACACACCAACATCTAAGTCCATGCACAAACAACGTGGATGTGGATACTGTCTCCCATTGTGCACATGGAGTCAGACATGCGAAACACAACATGCACACAGACTGCGGAGGGACATGACTATTGTGGCATTGGGCCACCCTGTGACGTACATGCCTTCCCACATGAGCCTGGGGGTATGTGACATGTCATACACATACACAACCTGGAAATGTGACCATGCCACATGCTCCAAAATGAACAGTTGCACATCACAGTGGTCATGTGCACAACACACAAAGGACCCTGTCCCCATGAACACGTGCACAGCCTGGGTGTGTCTGCCCCCAAGTGCCACCCCAAAAACAACATGTACACCCCCATACACAGATAAGGTTATGCTGCCACACATGCCTTAGATACAGTGTGGACTGGGTGTGGTGTAGTAGGTGTGCCCCTGAGTCCCTGGAAAGTATATGTGGCTGGCATAGGTTCACCAGTGACCAGCATGGTGACATATGCGTGTGGCCTGTCCAGGGACGCGTTGTACAGCACTGGTCCGATCGGTGTGCCCGCAAGGACCATTGCATTGAATGTGAGTGGGTACGCGTTGTACAGCAATGGTCCGATCGGTGTGCCCGCACGGACCATTGCATTGAATGTGAGCGGGTACGCGTTGTATCGCGGGTACGCGTTGTACAGCAATGGTCCGATCGGTGTGCCCGCACGGACCATTGCATTGAATGTGAGCGGGTACGCGTTGTATCGCGTGTACGCGTTGTACAGCAATGGTCCGATCGGTGTGCCCGCACGGACCATTGCATTGAATGTGAGCGGGTACGCGTTGTACAGCAATGGTCCGATCGGTGTGCCCGCACGGACCATTGCATTGAATGTGAGCGGGTACGCGTTGTACAGCAATGGTCCGATCGGTGTGCCCTCACGGACCATTGCATCGAATGTGAGCGGGTACGCGTTGTACAGCAATGGTCCGATCGGTGTGGCCGCACGGACCATTGCATTGAATGTGAGCGGGTACGCGTTGTACAGCAATGGTCCGATCGGTGTGCCCGCACGGACCATTGCATTAAATGTGAGCGGGTACGCGTTGTATCGTGGGTACGCGTTGTACAGCAATGGTCCGATCGGTGCGCACGCATTGGCTGGGGCCTGGCATGGCAACGGACGCGTTTTTGAAGCTCCAACGAGTCTGATGCAGTGAATTCAGTTGGCCAGCCACAACAATGTTGCAAATTCATGGGTGTCATGAAGTTGAAATTTTGAAGGATGCTGTGGGCGTGTATTGGTGCTGCAATTCCATGGATTGGTCAGATTCAGAAGATGCAAACGACTTGGACCTATCACTTTGGAGACTTGGCACAGTATCTGGCTCTGCAGCACACATATAATGCTGGCTGTTCCCCTGAGGGCTCACTTGCCTGCACTACATGCTCCAGGACGACATCTGCCACTACACTGCTGCTGTCTCTGTATCCCCTGGCTACTGCAATGGCACGTACTGTGGAGAGAGCCCCAGCCTTCACCCATGAGGAGAACCAGGCCCTGCTGGACAACCTCCTTCCACAGTACAGCAAGCTGTATGGGACACCAGGGAGCAGGTGAGTGTGCTGTCCACTGCCTTACTAATTGTGCATGTTGTCTGACTATCAGGATTTACAGTGTGCACACCACTGGCTAGCATGCTCACTGAGTAGTTCGCACCCCCCAAAGTGTGTAGTCACATGCACTGAACAGGTACAGTGGAGAAACAGTGCATTCAAACAAGGTTCACTTCCCATGCAATGATACCATGTAGTAACTGCTGGCAAACTGTCCATAGCCCTCGTTGCACTGCCTGTGTACATCATATGCCCCTGTGATTGAGACATGTATTTCCAACTGTGTGATGCACGGATATGTTGCATGTGTAGTAATGGCCTTTTCACTTTGTCATCCTCACAGGTTGATGCCCATCAGAAGCAGGATATCTGGCTGGCCATCGTCCGGGCAGTCAGATCCGTGGGGGTCTACAAGCGCCGGATCCGCATCTGCCAGAAGAGGTGGCAGGACCTTCGGGGCTGGACCCGGAGGATCGCAAGGGTCCAGCTGAAGCTGTTGCCTCCTCGCAGGAGGGGCGGACACCGGACCCTGACCCCCCACATGCTCCAGATCCTGCCAGTGGTGTTCCCGGAGCTGGATGGGCAGCTGAAGGGCAGACAGCAGCAAGGAGGGGGTGAGTCAAAGACTGCACTGTGAACTCTGTCTAACATGCTATGTGCACTCCTCTGGCGTGGTTAAACTTCCCCAGTACATCAGTCTTGTTGTCCAGTACCCATGTCCCTCTATTGTGACATGCCCACTACCCATCAGATAGGCCGGTGTGCACCTTACGCTCAGGTTAATTGTGTCACTCGGGTACAGGGTCCTTGCATTTTGCTTTGCTCAAGGTGGGTGACAGCTTTTGTTCTCGTGATATTGTGTTTGCCTTCATGGGTGGGTCAATTGCTCACACAATGCCTGAGTCGTGCAATGTAGTCTGGGTGTAACTTTGATATGTGATCCACTTGCAGATCAGAATCACCACATGTCCCTTGGGTATTTGGCACACCCCCATGCTGCGGGTGGGTACAATGTTTGGGCCTCAGGAGTATGTATGTCAAGTGTGTCACACATGCTTAGCCACCTGCCTACTGACCAGGGCTCATCCCTCTTGCAGGTGGAGCCGTACAGTCATGCCTACTCCAGGGCATACAATACACTCTGTACTCCCACTCCCGTGTATCAGCTGACATGCTGTGCTCAGTGAAATGTTCCCTCGGGTGTCTGCCTCTGTGTCGTTGTGCTGTGACTACGTTGTCGTGACTCCTGTGATGTTTATCGGTTAGGGGTCAGCATGCCATCTGCTATTGGACCATGTGAGACAAGACTTCTGTGACTTATAGGTGTTTGATCACTTGACTGTGCAGACAGGTGTATGCGACAGTGACTTTCAGGCAGATGCTCATCATTCACAGCACACTGAGGTGCTCTGGTTCAGAGAGTTGTGTTTCATGTCCCCCATATGTCCAATTGGTATGACGTGGATGAATAGTAGTTGTGATGATGTGGTTTATGGGGGCTGGACATGTGCAATTGTCAGTTACATAACTTGCATTCCCCATGTCCTAGGATTGTGACACAGTGCAGACTGTTGTTGGCTGGCTGCCATGGCCATGTGACTGGAGACAGTGATGTATGACTTTGCACGCATGCCTGTGTCATGGCATTAAACTTCCTAAGAGTGATCCTGCAGGGGAGTGACAAGTGCAACATGCACCCCATTGTGGCATTGACTATCCGGACATGGGTGCATCATGGTGTCTGGTGCTGGTATGCATCACATGCATTTCTATTGAGACTCTGGCCATCCCTTCATCCGGACACCTGCACTGACTCAGTGGCAAGAGATGTGTTGTGTGCATGTTCACATACTGCACCGTGTTCCCTGCAATGTCCAACAACTGTGTAGGTGGTGCATGTGTCCACACTGGGGTCTTACCATCAGACAGGCACCAGAAGGTTGGGTGCAAGGGCAGGAGGGGTGTGAGTCCCATGGTTGACCATCAGACTGACAATTGGCTTCCCCGAGTCTGTGTGAGAACTTTAGGCAATGTTCAACTAAAGATGCCAGGGCTTGCTCTGTGATGTGCTGTATTTACTGTGGTGTGTGCGGTCAGTGCAGGTGACTGATGTTTGTCTGTTTCCCCAATTGTTTGCAGATACATCCACGGCCACAGGAGGGGACAGCTCCACGGACCAGGAGGAGCAACGGAGCCAGACTGGGTCAGCGTCCGACGAGTGGTCAGAGGGACCCAGTGGCACGGAGGGCGAGGGGAGCCACACCGAGGAGTCCTCAGCACCATCCACCTCAGCTGAGGACCACAGCAGCTCGGAGGATGACTCCCTTGTGGAGGCGGGTGTCAGCAGCCACCACACCAGAGGTACTCTGTCTGGCCCCGCCACCACCACCAACACCACCACCACCGCCCTCCCATTGGCTCCCATTTCTGAGGTCCGTTGAGGCTCCCGTGCTCGGGAGCATGTCTCCTTCGTGCCAGGCACCGCACCCCCTGCCCCTGTGTCCCCTGCTGCCCTGAGTGAGGAGTCTGTGTACCTCCTTCGGCAGCTCCATGTAGGGCAGACAGCAATGCTGACTGTCCTCCATGCACACACCACTCTGTTGACACAGCTGGTGTCGTTCATGGAGGGCATCTCAACGGGTATGTCTGCCCTACAGAGGAGCAATAGGTCCATGGACTCCTCCCTGATGGCAGCAGTGTCCCTCTTCCAGCAGTCCCTCACCCCTCCCACCTCTGCCCCATCCACACTTCCTACCACCCTACCTGTCCAAAGCACATGCACACCTGCACATTCACCCAAGCACACAGACACGAGCAGCACAGACACACCCAAGAGAAAGGCAAGACGTGCACACAAGCATCCTCAGGGGACTGATACCACAGACACAGGGGATGGGGAACACACACACACACAGGCATCCACTGTCACTCCGCAGTCCTCCAAATCCTCTCCCTCCAAGACCCCTTCCCTTGCCTCGCCTGCTACCACACCTACACAGAAGATCTTCATGTGTGACCTCGGCCTCTTCCCCACCGATCCTGCTGATCCAGCATACCGGGGGAAGAGGAACTCCACCCACACAGAGGGGAGCGGCCCTCGCCCCCGGACACTCTCCCCCAGGCGCAGGCAGACACAGGACCCCATTCGTAAGTCCCCCCGGACCAGGAAGAGCAAGACCCCACCACCACCACCACCACGCAGCTCCACCACCCAGTCTCTCTCCTCCATCCCCCAGGCCACCACTCCACAGGTTCCCCCGCTACACCCTGCCCCAGGTTCCCCCACACACCGATACCGCATCCCCAGACTGCTTAGGCCCTCCCCCCTGCCACTTGCTCTTCCACCCCCAACCCAGACGCTCTGCCTGTTAGTGGCACTGGTGTGGGGACCGGGTCCCCCCCCTCTGTCCTGCCCACCTCATCTGCCCTCCCTTCCACTCCCTTGGAGTTATGCACTGCAGTGGAGTCCACAACCACCTCGTCTGACTCGGGCACTGCAGTGGGGACCCAGTCCACTTCATCAGACCAGCCC
This sequence comes from Calotriton arnoldi, assembly GCA_963921515.1. Classification (NCBI taxonomy): domain Eukaryota; kingdom Metazoa; phylum Chordata; class Amphibia; order Caudata; family Salamandridae; genus Calotriton; species Calotriton arnoldi. Next base: position 153,757 of record CAWUFW010013352.1, on the reverse strand, counting down.
ACTGCAGTGGTTGCACCACCCACACCAACTGACTTGTGTAGCACGGTGGTGCTGGCCCCCGCTGAGTCAGACACCACCTGTTATGCGCATCGTACTTGTTCGTTCGGACGAGTGTTCGAGTCGGTCGGAAAACACGCGTTCGGCTGGTATTTTTTCCGGACGAATACTGTTAGGTGGGCCTCCGGCCGACATCGGAATCGACCCCTTTGTGGCACAGGTGCTGAGAGGGGATGCAGTCTCCGATGATGCCGGTACACAGATGTGAACTCCAACATTGCCAAATCAAGACTCTGTGACCTACTGGACCGCAGTGTAGGCCGGAGGCAGCGGTCAGCATAGGCCCACAGACACGTGTCGTGTGCTTGTGATGCATTCGTTTTGCTTCACTGATAGCAGGGAGTTTAGTGATCTCACCCCTGCAGTAGACATCTGGTCACTGCCATTCATGACTCAGGACACAGTTTCACACATGGGACCTACTGGACCGCAGTGTAGGCCGGAGGCAGCGGTCAGCAGTGGCCCAGAGCCACGTGTCATTGGCTCGCGAGGCACAGAGTTAGTGACACAGTGGCAGTTGCCGGTAGTGTTCAATCACCTCCGTAACGATGATCCTGTTCCCTCCGGACTGCAACGCGTCATCCTCTTACGCCTCTCCGTGCGGGTGATGAAATGTATTCTGCCTTTTGAATTACCGATGTTCAGTTCCAAATCTGTGATCCCAATCGGGCGCAGCGTAGGCCGAGGGCAGTAGTCCGCGTAGGCCGCGTAGGCCCACAGACACATGTGGTTGTGATGCCATTCGTAAGTCCCCCGGATCAGGAAGAGCAAGACCCCACCACCACCACCACCACGCAGCTCCACCACCCAGTCTCTCTCCTCCATCCCCCAGGCCACCACTCCACAGGTTCCCCCGCCACACCCTGCCCCAGGTTCCCCCACACACCGATACCGCATCCCCAGACTGCTTAGGCCCTCCCCCCCTGCCACTTGCTCTTCCACCCCCAACCCAGACGCTCTGCCTGTTAGTGGCACTGGTGTGGGGACTGGGTCCCCCCCTCTGTCCTGCCCACCTCATCTGCCCTCCCTTCCACTCCCTTGGAGTTATGCACTGCAGTGGAGTCCACAACCACCTCGTCTGACTCGGGCACTGCAGTGGGGACCCAGTCCACTTCATCAGACCAGCCCACTGCAGTGGTTGCACCACCCACACCAACTGACTTGTGTAGCACGGTGGTGCTGGCCCCCGCTGAGTCAGACACCTCCACTGCAGTTGCCGGTGACACTCCTGCACCCACCACCCCTTCACTGCCTCCTTCTGGCATCCCCTGATCCTGTCCCTGCGGTGCCTGGCCTGCCCCTTGTATGCCCCTCCAAGGGGGATGTCCCCTGTCCCTACCAGTGCAGGCAAGCAATGGATGACCAGTTGAGACTTATCACCCTGTTGGGACTGTGTTTGTCAGGCCCTAACTACCGGTTAAACACTGACTGCTCCATGAAGGGCAACCTGGATACAGATCGGCCCCTTTTCTGACTACACTTCCCATCATGCTCCTCGTGAGCCACGCCCAACGTGATCCAGACGCTACGTGGGATACCGGATATAACGACAGCAAGAAGACCAGGCGCTGCCGATTATTCTTTACTGATGGCTGTCCGTGTTACGCTCTGGATTACAGGAGGTTCGGCCGTGTGAGAGCCTTGCTTCTTTTGGGTGTCGTGAGTACTTCTCTGGTGGTCCGTGCTCTTGCTTCCTTGTTAGTACGCCGCGCTCGTTCCTCTGTTGGCGAGACTGCTTCACCGCGTCTCTTGCAGAGGAGCGTTATAGCGCCCCGTGTTCTTTTCTTTTCCTTTCCCACGCTCCTCTGTTGGAAGATACAGAGCGTTTCTCTGTTTCGTTGCAGAGGAGGGTAGGTGGGTTTCCTTGGGCGTTATTTATTACGCAATCTCCAGGTTGGAGAGACTCTTTAATTTGATGAACTGTATCCTCAGTGCTAAGACAGTTCCACGTACTTACTAAATGGGGAGCTGCTGACATTTACTCCTCATTTCCTTTTGTTCTTGGTTTATTGTACTTCATATTGTTGACTCATATAAGATACCTTCCTCTGCAAAGAAACTCTTCTGTAACGGGTATCTGCTGAGTTTTTGCTGTGTTTTCCGCTGAATAGTAAAGACTGTGGATATCGCATAACTAATGGTTGGTGCCTCGTTTCCAGCTATGTACAAGAGATGATTGTACCTCTGCTGCTTCTTGAACTATTATTTGATCATTCAATATATATATATATTTCATTTTCCTTTCCTAGGAGAGAGGAGGTCTTATGAGGGTGTGCAGGAAAGCTACAGTATTGCATATTATACAGCTCCACATGTACCCTTGGGTAGGTGAAGGGAAAGCTCCTTTCTTATGTGCTGTAGGGGGAACTGTTAACGTATGCATGACATATTTATATGGTGTGTTCTCTCTTCCTAATAGTTCCATGGTGGAGATGTGCAATCACCCTTTCCTCTCTTCTGGTATCGCTCCTTCACGTTCTTTTTCTTTTCAGGTATTGTGCTTAGCCATTGCAGCTGCTCATGTACATGCCTCATTTGTTTAGGTTGTTTTGAGTTGACAACAGGGACTAATAGTGTGTTCATTGTCTCCTCTCTAGATCTCCCTCCATGCTGTCCCTATCCTTTCCTTCCCCCGCTTGACTATCCCACCAGTCCGAGTTATATTCATTTCCGGACTTGGGGCAGTCGAGAGGTGGACCCCTTTGAGCATCAGCACAACCCCGAGGATATTGGAAGGTGGAACCTGACAGAATAATCGGCCCACGAATTGTTTTCCCCCTGGTTGTGCTGGTGTCAGAGATGGCCACCCTAGACGACGTTATGGCAGCCTTGGCTCTGGTACAGGTCAAACTAGCCGCCTCACGTAGTGAGACAGCCGCTCTCCAGGCCAGAGTAGAAAGGATGCAAAGGAATCCATTTGATATAGGGGGATCGTCACACCCTGCACCTCTTCCGGTAGTGGTAGAAATGCCTACACAAATACCGTTAGCTCCTCCCGAACGGTTTCATGGGGACAACAAAAAAGTACAGGTGTTTATGACCCAAGCTCTACTTCATTTTCACTGTAAGCCTAAGATGTTTGCTACCAACCAGGCCAGAGTAGCCTTTGTGATCTCATATCTGGCAGGGGAGGCAGCGCAGTGGGCTGTCCCTATAGTAAGACGAGACGACCATTTGCTTTATGATTGGGATGCATTTAAAGCTGAATTTGAGAAAACATTTGATCGCAGAGCAGAGACATTCTCAGCTGACAGAGACCTGTTAGAACTTCGACAAGGAAGTACGGATCTGATCACTTACCTAAATGACTTTCGACGACTAGTAGCAGAGACAGATTGGCCTGAGTCTAAACAAGCCGCCGTCTTTTATCAGGGGCTCAGGGATGAACTGAAAGATGTACTAGCCCAGATAGACCCTCAACCACAAACATGTGCCGCCCTTATTGAGCTGACTTTACGGCTGGACCATCGACTAAAAGAGCGGAAAGGGGACCACAAGCGGAAAGACAGATACACCCCGCAGTACGAGAGGGCTCACTCCATAGAACCTGGTGTAACGAAGCCAGAACCAATGGAGATTGGGGCGGTCAGAGCGTCATTGACTCTCAGCGAAAGGGACCATAGACGAAAACAAGGCCTGTGCCTTTATTGTGGCAAAAAGGCCATTACCTCCGTGACTGCCCTGTCAAACCTAAGTACGGGCGTAGTAGACCAGGACAAGTAGCTGCAGTGGCTGCAGGAAAAGAAGCGGAAAACTTCAGAGCTTGAAGGCACAAGAAGGGGAGCCATCAAGCGGATACATGATCCCTTCAGTGAATGGTTCTGCTTTTCTGGAATCGGAACATTTCTTCATTATACTGAATATCAGAATCAACCAGGAGTGCAAACAAATAAGGGCCATGGTGGACTCCGGAGCCACAGGGTGCTTCATGGACCGAAAGGAAGCACAGAGGCTAGAGATACCGCTCATCCACAAACTAACCCCTGAACGGGTATATGCCGTGGACGGCAAGGAGTTGGAGTCAGACCCCATCAGCTACGTTACAGAAGAACACGAACTCATCTATGAGGGGTACCACCATGAATGGCTATCGTTCAGTGTCATTCAAGCCCCTCAATACGGAGTGATATTGGGCCTTCCTGGTTGCGAAAACATGAGCCCACCATAGACTGGACTAACAAAACGCTGACCCTACGGTCTACTTACTGCCAGAACCAATGCAACCAGCTACACACAAGACCATCCCAACATTGGCCACTCGACATCACATCGCCACAGCGGCAGAAAAGAACGTAACTTTGCCTGAGTGCTACGGGAGATATGCCGAGGTGTTCAGCGATACCAAGGCGGAAGAGCTTCCCCCACATAGGGACTATGATTGCCGGATTGATCTGGTTTTGGGAGCTGTGATACCGTGCGGTAGAATTTATGCTCTTACCGCACCCGAAAATCTACACCTCCGGAAATATTTGGACAAGCATCTCGCTTTGGGATTCATTCGCCCCTCCAGATCACCTGCTGCATCTCCCCTCTTTTTATACCCAAGGCCAACGGAGAATTGAGGTGTTGTATTGATTACAGAGCGTTGAACGCAATCACAGTCAAGAATCAGTATCCGCTGCCTTTGATTCCTGTCCTCTTAGAACAAGTCAAAACAGCGCGAATATACACCAAATTGGACCTCAGAGGGGCATATCACCTGGTCCGAATGCGAGATGGCGATGAATGGAAGACGGCCTTTAAGACGCGGTATGGGTTATTCGAGTACTTGGTCATGCCGCTTGGGCTGTGTAACGCCCCCGCCGCTTTTCAATTCTTCCTCAATGATGTTCTGAGAGAATTCCTGGACCGCTTCGTTGTGGTGTATATAGACGACATCTTGATCTATTCCTCCAACGAAGAAGAACATGTGGTCCATGTAGGACGCGTTTTGCATGCACTACGAGATCACCAACTGTTCTGCAAAATAACCAAATGCGAGTTTCACGTGACTTCCGTGGAATTTCTAGGGGTCATACTTACGCCTTCGGGCCAGGTCATGGCAGAGAGAAAAGTAAAGGCAATCATCGAATGGCCACGACCGCAGAACGTGAAGGATATCCAGAGTTTTCTGGGATTCGCCAACTTTTACAGGCGGTTCATCCGTCAGTTTTCCGACATGGTAGCCCCTCTCACCAGATTGAATCGGAAAAAGACCCCTTTTCTCTGGTCAGAAGAAGCTCAGACGGCATTTGATCTCCTCAAGAAAGCCTTTACTTCAGCCCCGGTTCTCACCCATGCCAATCCTGAGGTGCCCTTCATCGTGGAAGCTGACGCATCTGAAGTGGCTGTAGGGGCAGTACTGTCCCAAAGAAACGAAATGACAGGACACCTTCACCCCATAGCGTTCATGTCCAGGAAGCTCAATCCCGCGTAGCAGAACTATACCATCGCCGAAAAAGAACTACTGGCCATAAGGGATGCGTTTCTGGAGTGGAGACATTGGTTGTTGGGAGCAGCATATCAAGTGACGGTCTACTCAGATCATCGCAACCTCCAGTTTATGCGAGCAGCGCGTCATCTTACCCCACGCCAGCTCCGGTGGATGCTGTTTTTTGCCGAGTTTCATTTCTTCGTCACGTTTCGCCCCGGCAAAGACAATAAGAAGGCAGATGCGCTTACGAGGCAAGAAAACACACAACAACCAGTTGCGATTGAAAGGGCGATCATCAGTCCCAACAAAGTGCTGTGTATTATACAAACTGATGAGTTTCTACAGAAAACTAGACAAAGGATGCAAACCTTTGCTTGGAGAAACTGGTTAAGGTTCCACCCCGAATGGCAGATGCGTCAAGGCCTCCCCATGAAAAACCAACAGTTGTTAGTCCCTACAAAGGACTTGAGAAGAACAGTGTTCACCTGGTGTCACGACCTCCCGTGTGCAGGTCACGCTGGAGGAAAGAAAACCTTGGAGAAAGTGCTACGACAGTTCTGGTGGCCAACAGTACGTCCGGATGTCCTTTCATGGGTAAAAAGCTGTTCCACTTGCGCTCAGATGAAGACCGATCACAGTCCCACACAGGGGCTTCTTCAGCCTTTGCCCACACCAGACACCCCGTGGGAAAGGTTTTCCGTAGACTTCATCGTAGGGTTACCCAAAGATCAAGGGTGCACCGCAATTGTGGTCGTGATTGATTACTTATCGAAGATGGGGCATTTCATCGCCTGCAAACAAGTTCCTTCTGCGGGTCTTTTGGCAAGATTGTTGCTGACTAACGTGGTCCGACTCCATGGCCTTCCGAAAGTGATCGTATCTGATAGAGGAGCCCAATTCACGGCCCGCTTCTGGAAGACATGGTGTTCCGAACTACAAATAGAATCCGCGCTTTCCACAAGTTTTCATCCCCAAACTGACGGCCAAACGGAGAGACTTAACCAAACCCTGAAACAGTTTCTCCAGTGTTATGTCAACCACAACACGGAAGCTTGGGTGGAGTGGCTATGGGTTGCAGAAATAGCGTACAATAGTGCCAAACACGCCTCCACACAACATACACCTTTTTTCAGCACCTATAGTTTCCACCCCCGTTTCACCCCATTGATCCTTCCTAGTCAGAACACCAAACTCCCAGATCTGCGCCAGAGGCTGTCCCACATTCGCACAACCTTGCTGGAAACACGGAGCAATCTGCTCTGTGCCAAAGAAAGGTATAAAGCCCAGGCAGACAAACATCGAAGACCAGGCCCTACATACAAAAGAGGGGAGTGGGTTTGGCTGTCAACGAAACACATACGATTTAAGAAACATAGCGTATTCAACCCCAGGTATATCGGTCCTTACCGAGTTATCAAACATATTAACCCAGTGGCGGTAAAACTGAAGCTGCCGGTGCATTTTCGTATCCACCCGGTCTTCCATGTGTCCCTGCTGAAACCTTCACTCTGTCCGGTGAAGAAACAGCCCATGCCCATATGGGTACAGCATGATCACGAATACGAAGTCCGGGGGATTATGGATTCCAAGCTGAAGAGACGCAAACTGTGGTATCTGGTGGCCTGGAAGGGTTATGGCCCGGAGGAAAACTCTTGGGAGCCTGCAGATGCGGTACATGCGGCGCGTCTGGTTGCCGCATTTCATAAAAGACACCCAGACAAACCAGGTGTCAGTCAGTGTCTTCCAGGAGGGGATGTACTGTCAGGCCCTAACTACCGGTTAAACACTGACTGCTCCATGAAGGGCAACCTGGATACAGATCGGCCCCTTTTCTGACTACACTTCCCATCATGCTCCTCGTGAGCCACGCCCCACGTGATCCAGACGCTACGTGGGATACCGGATATAACGACAGCAAGAAGACCAGGCGCTGCCGATTATTCTTTACTGATGGCTGTCCGTGTTACGCTCTGGATTACAGGAGGTTCGGCCGTGTGAGAGCCTTGCTTCTTTTGGGTGTCGTGAGTACTTCTCTGGTGGTCCGTGCTCTTGCTTCCTTGTTAGCACGCCGCGCTCGTTCCTCTGTTGGCGAGACTGCTTCACCGCGTCTCTTGCAGAGGAGCGTTATAGCGCCCGTGTTCTTTTCTTTTCCTTTCCCACGCTCCTCTGTTGGAAGATACAGAGCGTTTCTCTGTTTCGTTGCAGAGGAGGGTAGGTGGGTTTCCTTGGGCGTTATTTATTACGCAATCTCCAGGTTGGAGAGACTCTTTAATTTGATGAACTGTATCCTCAGTGCTAAGACAGTTCCACGTACTTACTAAATGGGGAGCTGCTGACATTTACTCCTCATTTCCTTTTGTTCTTGGTTTATTGTACTTCATATTGTTGACTCCTATAAGATACCTTCCTCTGCAAAGAAACTCTTCTGTAACGGGTATCTGCTGAGTTTTTGCTGTGTTTTCCGCTGAATAGTAAAGACTGTGGATATCGCATAACTAATGGTTGGTGCCTCGTTTCCAGCTATGTACAAGAGATGATTGTACCTCTGCTGCTTCTTGAACTATTATTTGATCATTCAATATATATATATATTTCATTTTCCTTTCCTAGGAGAGAGGAGGTCTTATGAGGGTGTGCAGGAAAGCTACAGTATTGCATATTATACAGCTCCACATGTACCCTTGGGTAGGTGAAGGGAAAGCTCCTTTCTTATGTGCTGTAGGGGGAACTGTTAACGTATGCATGACATATTTATATGGTGTGTTCTCTCTTCCTAATAGTTCCATGGTGGAGATGTGCAATCACCCTTTCCTCTCTTCTGGTATCGCTCCTTCACGTTCTTTTTCTTTTAATGGTATTGTGCTTAGCCATTGCAGCTGCTCATGTACATGCCTCATTTGTTTAGGTTGTTTTGAGTTGACAACAGGGACTAATAGTGTGTTCATTGTCTCCTCTCTAGATCTCCCTCCATGCTGTCCCTATCCTTTCCTTCCCCCGCTTGACCATCCCACCAGTCCGAGTTATATTCATTTCCGGACTTGGGGCAGTCGAGAGGTGGACCCCTTTGAGCATCAGCACAACCCCGAGGATATTGGAAGGTGGAACCTGACAGTGTTTTTGGACTGGCCATTGGCCTTAGTTTCTTTTGGACTTTGGACTTTTCTACTCCATTTGCTGAATAAAGCCTCCTTTTGTTTAATTGTGGTTTTTCTTTTGATGTACATGATGTAGATGAGTAGCATCCTGCATTTTCAGTTGTAATAGTGTTCAGATCAGGAAATGAAGTGTTGCTGTGATGGACTCCATGTCGTCCATGGGATATGTGTCCTGTTGTTGTGTGGATCTATGGCATCCTTTGCTGCAGTCTGAGGGTGTGATGTTCAGCATTTGACACAGGGATGTACGTTTAGCATTCGTAAATGAACATATTTGTCTTACACTGATGCACATCTGGTGGGCTTACCACTGTTCAATGTTCCAATTTCCCTGACTGTGTGCCCATCTCCACTGGACATGCAGTTTTGCACATCAATGTTGAAGGACTCATCTGTGTATACAGTACAACTGGATTGCCACGTGTTTTGGGTGTATGCAGATGACTGACGTGACACTCCCGTACCCAGGCTGATGTGAGCAGAGGCTTCTGTGTGTTGTAGTTGTTGACTCACTGACGGAGTGTCCTGCTGACATGTTTGGGTCGTGCACAGACAAGGTTTGGCACAGCGGACCTTCCACAGGAGTGGAGTGCCCTCATGGCAGTGTGTATTCTGGTGACATTGCGTGTGCCCGTGTTGTGTGTTGTGTGTGCATGTCTGTGCATGTTCCCTTCCCTTTTCATACACAGGCTGTGTCCCTAGGGATGTTCCTGTTTGTGATGCTTGCAGAGTTGGTATGTGTTCATCCAGCATCTTGGACCTGGTTTCTCCGTGATGTGGGTGCATGGCTAACTAATGTTCATGAGGTTCTCATCCCAGATTGTCTTTGCTGTCAGGGCTGGGGATGTGGGCAAACGCTGATGGGACACATTCAGGATTCCCCTTGGCACTTGTTGTTTACACAAGTAATGTTATTTTGAGTTTGTGGTAGCTTTCAGTGATTGTGACACGTTGTGTGTGTGACTGCTGCCACTCCTCAGGGTCAGAGCTGCAATGTTGGAAGTTGTGTACGTGTGTTCTTTGTGTGTCACCTTGGCTTCTTCGTTGGTGTGTGACAATGGCCAGGATCCCATTGTTTGTTGTGGATTTCACATCATGCGCATGTTCGGCGTACTGTGCTGTGTGTCAGACATAGACGAGTCATGTTGAGTGGGCATGTGTGATGGGTTTCTGCACCTTAGTTCCCCCCACCACCCCTGGGATTGTCATGGGTGCATGTGCAATGTCACCAGTCCATGTGAGCTTCACTGCTGCACATTGGTGGAGATCAGGGTATGTGGTGTTGAGTGTTGAAATGTGAGTTGTTGCACGGCTAGACCCCTACCTCCATATTGGCCTTGGCTGGCAGTCCGTGCTGATTGGAGCTTGTGTAGGTGTGATGGTAGTTTGTTGCTCAGGACACATGGCTGTGGTTCACAGTGTGAACGACATCTACCTTTGTCATCACAGTGGAATTGTCATGCTGGCTAGTGTCAGCACAATGTGGGGTCCCTGGGGGTAGTCCTGTGGTGGGTCTGTCTCTTGCTGTGTTAGTTGATGTTTCTACAAGCTTGTGTGACGTGTGATTTGGGCTCCCTCTCATCTAACAATGCCAGATTGCCCACATAGGGGAATCCAATCCATGAGTTACTTGTGTGTGGCACTGTATACACATCTGTGTAATTGGGATTCAGGCCTCCTCATGTGTTGTGTGGTTGCCTGGGGACACTGGCACACACCCCCATCACCTGTTGTGTTTGATATGCAGTGTGAGTCTGCCTGTTTGTGTTAGTGTATTTGCATCACTGCATTAGCATTTCTGTAGTGTGCCATTGGCTGTATGTAGTTTGGTGGTTTTCCCCTGCTCTCCCTGGGACTCCTAGGTCATCAGTCAGCACAATGATCATGGTTTGTATGTCCCATTGCTGCCATGGTATGCTATTTGTTCACCTGACATCGACAGTCTCCACAGGATATCAACATTTGTGTGTCCATTGGTGCAGATATGTGGGTCAGCATCATGATGGTCACTTCTGTCATTGTGTTATTGGCTGAATGTTGACAATGTGGTCCCCCATGTGTGATGTTTGTATGCACATGGCCAAAACGATGTTTCTGTGACACTGCACTGTTAGCCTCGCCCAATCTATGTTGCAATGGGACACAAGCACTACTATGCCACAGATGTTTTAGTTGTTGTGTGACCAGGATTCATCCATACAGTTTGTCTTTGGCAGCTTTTACCATGCCGACACTTACCTTATGATCACCGTGGTGATGGGGCTTTAGGCCCCATTGCCACACTGATCAAAAGGTGCATCAGCCATGGACCCCACTCTTACCTTTTGGTGACTGTGGTGATGGGGCTTTAGGCCCCATTGCCACACTGATCAAAAGGTGCATCAGCCATGGACCCCACGCTTACCTTTTGGTGACTGTGGTGATGGGGCCTTAGGCCCCATTGCCACTCTGATCAAAAGGTGCATCAGCCATGGACCCCACACTTACCTTTTGGTGACTGTGGTGATGGGGCCTTAGGCCCCATTGCCACACTGATCAAAAGGTGCATCAGCCATGGACCCCACACTTACCTTTTGGTGACTGTGGTGATGGGGCCTTAGGCCCCATTGCCACACTGATCATAAGGTGCATCAGCCATGGACCCCACACTTACCTTTTGGTGACTGTGGTGATGGGGCTTTAGGCCCCATTGCCACACTGATCATAAGGTGCATCAGCCATGGACCCCACACTTACCTTTTGGTGACTGTGGTGATGAGGCTTTAGGCCCCATTGCCACACTGATCAAAAGGTGCATCAACCATGGACCCCACACCTACCTTTTGGTGACTGTGGTGATGGGGCTTTAGGCCCCATTGCCACAGTGGCCATGGTCGGCTTGTATTGTGGAGGCCACACACATTTATGTGTGACACATGTGATAGTGGGTCACATTGTATGTTCATTGTCATGTTCAGTGTTGTAGGCATTTGACATAGACTACACACGCTTGTCATGTTGTTTGGGTGGATGTAATTTTCTGTAATTCCTGATGTGGGAGTATGCTGGTTGTGTCATGCATTACCCGTCCTATGAGTAGGGGTGGTGGTAGTGGCAGGCATCCAGCCCCCCATGAGTGGGGATGGTAGTGGTGATAGGTATCCAGCCCCCCATGAGTGGGGATGGTAGAAGTGATAGGCATCCAGGCCCCCCTGAGTAGGGGGGAGGTAGTGATAGGCATCCAGCCCCGAATGAGTGGGGATGGCAGTAGTGATAGGCATCCAGCCCCCCACGAGTGGGGATGGTAGTAGTGATAGGCATCCAGCCCCCATGAGTGAGGATGGTAGTAGTGATAGGCATCCAGGCCCCCTGAGTAGGGGTGGTGGTAGTGGCAGGCATCCAGCCCCCCATGAGTGGGGATGGTAGTGGTGATAGGCATCCAGCCCCCATGAGTGGGGATGGTAGTAGTGATAGGCATCCAGGCCCCCTGAGTAGGGGGAGGTAGTGATAGGCATCCAGCCCCCCATGAGTGGGGATGGCAGTAGTGATAGGCATCCAGCCCCCCATGAGTGGGGATGGCAGTAGTGATAGGCATCCAGGCCCCCATGAGTGGGGATGGTAGTAGTGATAGGCATCCAGCCCCCATGAGTGGGGATGGTAGTAGTGATAGGCATCCAGGCCCCCTGAGTAGGGGTGGTGGTAGTGGCAGGCATCCAGCCCCCCATGAGTGGGGATGGTAGTGGTGATAGGCATCCAGCCCCCATGAGTGGGGATGGTAGTAGTGATAGGCATCCAGGCCCCCTGAGTAGGGGGAGGTAGTGATAGGCATCCAGCCCCCATGAGTGGGGATGGCAGTAGTGATAGGCATCCAGCCCCCCATGAGTGTGGATGGCAGTAGTGATAGGCATCCAGCCCCCATGAGTGGGGATGGTAGTAGTGATAGGCATCCAGGCCCCCTGAGTAGGGGTGGTGGTAGTGGCAGGCATCCAGCCCCCATGAGTGGGGATGGTAGTAGTGATAGGCATCCAGCCCCCATGAGTGGCGATGGTAGTAGTGATAGGCATCCAGCCCCCATGAGTGGGGATGGTAGTAGTGATAGGCATCCAGGCCCCCTGAGTAGGGGGGAAGTAGTGATAGGCATCCAGCCCCCATGAGTGGGGATGGCAGTAGTGATAGGCATCCAGGCCCCCTGAGTAGGGGTGGTGGTAGTGGCAGGCATCCAGCCCCCATGAGTGGGGATGGTAGTAGTGATAGGCATCCAGGCCCCCTGAGTAGGGGGAGGTAGTGATAGGCATCCAGCCCCCATGAGTGGGGATGGTAGTAGTGATAGGCATCCAGCCCCCCATGAGTGGGGATGGTAGTAGTGATAGGCATCCAGCCCCCCATGAGTGGGGATGGTAGTAGTGATAGGCATTCAGGCCCCCCTGAGTAGGGGTGGTGGTAGTGGCAGGCATCCATCCCCCCATGAGTGCGGATGGTAGTAGTGAAAGGCATCCAGCCCCCCATGAGTGGGGATGGTAGTAGTGATAGGCATCCAGGCCCCCCTGAGTAGGGGGGGAGGTAGTGATAGGCATCCAGCCCCCCATCAGTGGGGATGGCAGTAGTGATAGGCATCCAGCCCCCCATGAGTGGGGATGGCAGTAGTGATAGGCATCCAGCCCCCCATGAGTGGGGATGGTAGTAGTGATAGGCATCCAGCCCCCCATGAGTGGGGATGGTAGTAGTGATAGGCATCCAGGCCCCCCTGAGTAGGGGTGGTGGTAGTGGCAGGCATCCAGGCCCCCCTGAGTAGGGGTGGTGGTAGTGGCAGGTATCCAGCCCCCCATGAGTGGGGATGGTAGTAGTGATAGGCATCCAGGCCCCCCTGAGTGGGGATGGCAGTAGTGATAAGCATCCAGGCCCCCCTGAGTGGGGATGGTAGTAGTGGCAGGCATCCAGGCCCCTATGGGTGTGTTTGGCAATGGTGATGCCCATCCCACCCCTATGATTGTGCTGTTGCTAGTGTACGTCATTTGTGCATCCCTGTGTGTGTGTGACATATTTTGGGTACGTGTAGTTAGTTTGTATTGTTGGAGTTTGACTTACCGTCTGCGCCGTACGCGTCCGAACCGGTCCCGGTAATAGATGTAGAGTATAGGTAGGACCTGCGCGATGGGATTCATGGTTTGTTCGTCTCGTTCGGGTTTCGCGTGTCTTCGACTCGTACTCGTCGCTGGTTTGTTCGTCTCGTAGCCGTGGATCTTCTTGTGGCGCGAATCGGAGCTTATGTGCGGCTCTCCCGGATGCTCAAACGTGCCGAACGTAGCGACGAGTTCGGCGCGTACGGAAGACGCATCGTACTAGTCCGGCCGGAAGGTGCTGTGTATTTGCTTCCGTGCGACTCGATTCGGCGTTTACGGATCCGGCTCGGGCGGAGAACAGGAGCTGGATTGGGTAAGTACGGCTCGCTTGGAATCCGGGCTGTTATGCGCATCGTACTTGTTCGTTCGGACGAGTGTTCGAGTCGGTCGGAAAACACGCGTTCGGCTGGTATTTTTTCCGGACGAATACTGTTAGGTGTGCTTCCGGCCGACATCGGAATCGACCCCTTTGTGGCACAGGTGCTGAGAGGGGATGCAGTCTCCGATGATGCCGGTACACAGATGTGAACTCCAACATTGCCAAATCAAGACTCTGTGACCTACTGGACCGCAGTGTAGGCCGGAGGCAGCGGTCAGCATGGGCCCACAGACACGTGTCGTGTGCTTGTGATGCATTCGTTTTGCTTCACTGATAGCAGGGAGTTTAGTGATATCACCCCTGCAGTAGACATCTGGTCACTGCCATTCATGACTCAGGACACAGTTTCACACATGGGACCTACTGGACCGCAGTGTAGGCCGGAGGCAGCGGTCAGCAGTGGCCCAGAGCCACGTGTCATTGGCTCGCGAGGCACAGAGTTAGTGACACAGTGGCAGTTGCCGGTAGTGTTCAATCACCTCCGTAACGATGATCCTGTTCCCTCCGGACTGCAACGCGTCATCCTCTTACGTCTCTCCGTGCGGGTGATGAAATGTATTCTGCCTTTTGAATTACCGATGTTCAGTTCCAAATCTGTGACCCCAATCGTGCGCAGCGTAGGCCGAGGGCAGTAGTCCGCGTAGGCCCACAGACACGTGTGGTTGTGATGCCATGCACAGACTTGTTGCCACCACATCGAAGGGTGTATAGTGAATTGTTCTCTGACTTCAATAATGTTCACTACTATGGTGTAATCAAGACTCAGTTCCAAATGTGTGACCTACCTGACCGTGGTGTATGCCTGAGGCAGTGGTCAGCATGGCCCATTCACCGAGTGTCGCCGGCATAGGTTGGATGGCCCCACCGGCCTGCGTAGTTCAGGTTCAGTGGCACCACGTGTAGCCGGCTGGCATTGAACCGGGTTAGTGGCACCACGTGTAGCCGGCTGGCATTGAACAGGGTTAGTGGCACCCCGTGTAGCAGGCTGGCGTTGAACAGGGTTAGTGGCACCACGTGTAGCCGGCTGACGTTGAACAGGGTTAGTGGCACCACGTGTCGCAAGATGCCCATATGGAACTATGCCTCACTGATCGGGGGGTCTGGTGCTGTGGCCGCTGGCCCGGATTGGGGTCACTGCCATTCATGACTCAGGACACAGTTTCACATATGGGACCTACTGGTCCGAAGAGTAGGCCGGGGGCGGCAGTGGAGTACGTCAACAAAAAAGGAATAAAGCGGGCCTGTGTCGTGGAGGCCGTGATGGTCTGAGGTGGCTGCCAAGGTCTCGGGCCTCTGGCTTGGGGCTTGCGCCGGTACATGGTGGGCCCTCCTTGACACACGCCGGTGTCGGAAGGTGATCAGTGTGGCCTGGCTGCGCAGGGGCTGGCCTGACGGGTTCGTGGTCCAGCGTGCCGGGGCCCGGCAGGCGCACAGCATCGCAGGCAACTCCGCTCATGAGGATGGCGTCGGCCTCGTGGCGGGGTGGGAGGCGCCGCCCTGGCAGAGACGTGGGTGTTTCCGGAAGAGGACCACGCCCAGGCCTACATGCTTTTTATTCACACCCCTACGCTGGCGTGGCGTAGGCCGGGCCATCCCACTCTGCTGACGCTTGGGGGGGTGTAACAGGCAACATTTCCGTGAGGTCCCCCACTGGCTGGGGTGACATGGTGGCGTCCACTGTCCACTACACTCCATACACAAGCGGTGTATGTCGCCATGGATATGGGTGTGTTCTGCATACTGCGAGGTGTCCAGCACATCTCCGGCACTCTTGGCATTGTGTACTTTCCCAATCATGGTTCTACTGCATCTTTCACACATGCCTGGTTGCCACCTCTCCCCACATTCGGCTATTGTGTGGCTGAGGTGCCATGCCATTGCTGGCTCATATTCAGGGCTTGCCCATGTGGACATTGTAAGTTGTTCTGTTGTGTCTGGTGGGTGGGCATGTTGTTGTGCCTGTTGTATGTGATTTTGTGACGTGTGCATTGCCAGCGTTGTGAGTTGCATGGTTGTGGAGTTGAGGTGTGTGGGGTGTTCATTTGGATATTGCCAAGGGGCTGTGCATTTGCCTTGTTGCCATCCTGGGAACGCTGGTTGATGATGGACTGTCGGAGGATGAAGGTATCATGCACACTGGCTGTGTATTTGAAGGTGACATTGTTGGGTGTTCCACGGTGTTCTGTTGTTGCCTGCACATTGATGTGAGACGTGTGCTTCCTGTTGCGGTGATTGTGTGCTGTGTCACCAGGGAGCACAGGTAGTACATGTGTGCTGTGTATTGCCCCCAACTCGTGCGTGCATCCTGCTTGGGCGTATGGTCCTTGCTTGGTCTCCAGCGGATCCTGCGCATTGTGTTGTACGTATGGGGACTGGGGTACCAGGGTGATGGTGATGTCCAGGACAGGTGTGGGGGACTTGGATGTGGCTGGCTGTGAGACTCCTCCGACTCTGGCGGGTGTTGGTTGGGGGGTCCCAGGGGCCAACAGGTGCAGCCACGCCATCAGCTGCACCTGTTGGGATGTTCGTTGTCCCCTGTGTTGGTGCCGTAGGCCTGTTAGGCGATGATGGTCAGGATGCGTAGGTTGGTTGTCCCTTTCAGCCTGTAGTGGACGGTGACATTGTCAGATGATGGGTCTGTGCGGCTGGTACGTTTCCTGGGGTTCCGCTGTCTTTGTCTGCGCTGCGTCTGTAATGGTCTGGGGGGGGGTGTTCCGGGTGTGGGTCGGGGTCCTGGGGTGGTGGAGGTGGGTGTTGTGGCCCTCTTGGGTGTCCGGGCCGCATGATGGGTGGCTCCATGGCATCTGTTGCCCTTCGGATGTGGCCCTGGGCTGTGCTCCCTTTTGTGGTGCTGGCTGCCGTCCGACTTTACACCAGGTCAGAGCAGGTGTAAATTTCCTGGTGCTAACGCGCCTTATCGTCTGTTTTGTGTTCTTATCGCCGATGTGGCTGGTCGTTGTCAATGTTGAGGTGTGATGTTGTCTCGGCTTTTGGCACGGGAACGCCTACTCTGCATCTCATTAGCGATATTTGCGGGGGTCCTTAGTGGGGATATTTTTTGCAGCTGCTATCGCGGGTAAACTGGTGCTGTGGACTGTTAACACCGGCTTTTGAATGCTGAGGTAAATTTATCACGACTTTGGCTGCAATAAAGTGCCGTTAATTCGGCGATAGCTCCTTGTGAATATGCCCCTGAGTGTAGCTGAGCTCCTGCCCCAGCAGTGAGATGCAATGGCCCACCATCTAACATTAGAAAGTATCCTGATCCCACGTACCTCTCCCTCAATCCAAACCCACCAGTTTTGGTGATGTCCTAGAAGGGTCACTGGAAGAGCGAGGAGCAGAACAAGTGGTCCATGTGCGGCAACGTCTCCACCCAAGGCCTGGGGTGTCTCACCCAAGCCGCCCAGCCAAATCTACAGGATATGGTGCACCCAAGAGCACATTCAGGAAATAAAACAGGACGTGCACCGAGGAAAGCTTTCTTTCCTAGCCAACAGGAATGTTATTCCCTCCCTCGCATGCTATTATTTTTTACTACCCAGCATGCCCTTTAATACTTAGGACAACCATGTAAAGTCAAAAACTATGTTGCACTAAAATGCTGCTCCCCACCCCCTCCAGCAACGCAGCAGATAGAGAGTTCACTAGTATTCACTGATTTTCTAACAGGCAGCACTAGAGTATGTTGATTTTTGCACTACGTGAGCCTGGTAGCCTTGTGCCAAGTGTCAATGTGACACACAGATAATAGCCTGTGTGCTTTCAGATTAAACTGAAAGTACACGCTGTGTTTTTAAACTTGCTGTATTCTTGTGTTACTAAAGAGCGGCTGCGGGGCAGATTGTGTGCTTTTGTTTAAGTATTCATGTTAATCACAGCTCGTGAAGGGGCTGCAATTAACATGAATACTTAAACAAAAGCACACAATCTGCCCCGTAGCCGCTCTTTAGTAACACAAGAGTACAGCAAGTGCCCTCAGCCCAACAGCCCCAAGCTGAGACAGACTTACCTGCCGCTTCCGAATCTTCCTCTGCCGTCCACACCGCATCCAGGAAATGCCCGTTTTTCAAGCCGCTTGCTTCTTTAAAGCAGTGGCGCAAACACTTTTGCGGGATGTCTTGTGTGTGTGCACGCTCCACACACTGCAGTACGCACTCGTGGGAAGGGAGGTGCGCGCGCATGCACGCACGCACCTTAAAGGGAACAGTGGTCAGCATATAGCTGATCACATCTTGGGGATGTTTCCTAGGAGCTTGCTCCCATTCCTCCCTGACAAGGCTCAGAGGTCCCCTACCAGGATGTCCATCGAGGAGTTCATAGGGGCTGAACCCTACTCCTTTCTGTGGCACCTGCCTGTAGTCGAAGAGAAGACATAGCAAGAGGACATCCCAGTTATGCCTCATGAGATCAGGCAGGCCCATAATCATGCCCTTCAAAGTCTTGTTGCACATGGACTTCATGTACGCAGACATCAAGCTAGTGCCTTTGTGAGACACTTCCTCCTTGGGGAACGATCCCCATCAGAGCTCCAGGCACCACTGGTGCTGTCACTGACCTCAGAGGGATGGCCTCTGGAAAGCAGGTGTCATGGTTCACCAGGACCAGGACAAACCTGATGCCTAAGACTGTCTTGCGGTATAAGGGTCCAATGGTGTTGATGCCCACCCTTTCAAAGGAGGTGCCAACAACTGGTAATGGCATCAGGGAAGCTTTATGCTTTTTCCCTGATTTCCCACTGGCCTGGCAGGTGGGACAGAACCAGTAGGATGCATCTGAGGCTGTCTTCATTCGGGGACAATAGAAGTGGGAGACAAGCCAAGTAAAGGTCTTGTTTTTTCCCAAATGTCCTGACAGAGGTATATTGTGAGCCAAACCCAGTAGAAAGGTCTGGTAACACTGGGGGACCACCAGCACACAGCCTGCCCCATTACCAGGAACCTTAGGCTTGCTATAAAGGAGATTGTTCTCCCAACAGATTAGGTGATCCCAAGAAGCTTCACCTGCTGCATTGGCTGAGGCCTAGCACCTCAAGCTCTCATGATTGGGACACTCTTTCTGCGCTTGGCAAAATTCCTCCCTGGTGGGCTCACCCTCAACCTGCCACCTGGCAAGCTCAGGTAGGTCACCTAGGGCAGCAATGCTTTCCCTAGTGGTTGGCTCAGGGGCCTCCTCAACCTCCACCATGAGAACTTCAGGGACTGGTTTCTCACGCCCCTTGCCCCTCTCCTTGGCAGCTGTCTGTACCATTCTTCCAGACTCCAGACTCCCTTGGCTCCCTTTCCGGCAGCCATAGCGAGTGTGGCCCTTCAGACCCACTCAGGCAATCCCATCATCTCCAAGTGAAACCTGAGACCTGAGCTCAACCTCCCTCTGGGGCAATGTGCTCCAGGTCATTTCCTAACAGACAATCTACAGGCATGGCAAGGCTCACAGAAACTTTCAGAGAACGTTAGACCCTCCCCTCACTCATAGGGAGCCAGAGCCACCGGTAGATAGCTCTCACGATTGTCAGTGAATACAACTTGGTGGAATGAGTTCGGTAGAACCTGCTCTGCCGACACAAGCTGACATTTGACAGTTGTTATGCTGGCTCCTGTGTCTGGCAGAGCCTCCACCTGTGGCTCATTAATAGTAACCCACTGCCAGAAGTATTTGAAGGCATGTGGGCTTTTGGCACTATTTCTCTATCCCCCAGAGAAGCTAGGGTCACCTCTCTCATGTCTGCCAAAAATAATTTGGACTACCTACTCCCCAAGCGCTCCATTTGCCAACACTGGTGTCTGCTCACCAGTGGGGGCTGTGCCCTCTTGGGACATTTGGAATCACTCTTGTTGTGCCCATATTTGTAGCACTCTGTACATTGGGGTACAAATCTATCTGATGTATGGTCAAATAACCCCTTCTTCTTAGATTCAGACTGGGACTGGTTGACCACTACTCCTTTGGGATAGTGTAGAATGGATTGATGTACAGTGTAGTGGCGTACAGTGGAGTGTGTTACAGTGGAAAAGCGTACAGTGGAGTGGCTTACTGTGAAGTGACATAGAGTTGACTGAGGTAGAGTGGAGTGAGGTACAGTGTAGTAGCGTACAGTGGAATAGCGTAGAGTGGAGTGGTGTGGAGTGGTGTATACTGGAGCGGCACATAGTGGAATAGCGTACACTGGAGTAGGGAAGAGTGGAAAGACGTAGAGTGGAGAGGAGTAGAGTTTAATTTTGTAGAGTGGAGTGGCATTCAGTGGAGTAGCATAGAGTAGCATGGTGTAGAGTGGTGTGAGGTACAGTATAGTGCCGTACAGTGGAACAGCATAGACTGGAGTGGTGTAGCATGGAGTGGCATAGAATACAGTGGCATAGAGTGGAGTGTTGTAGATTAGAATTCCGTTGAGTGGAGTGTTGTAGAGTGGAGGGGGTAGAGTGTAGTGGGGTAGGCTGTAGCGGCATACAGTGTTATAGTTTACTGTACAGTGGAGTGTTCTAGAGTGAAGCAGCATACCGTGGAATAGTGTAGAGTGGAGTGGGATACAGTGGAGTAGCTTACAGTGGAGTGGTGGAGAGTGGAATAACGTTAAGTGTTACTGGTGTACAGTGTAGTGACATAGAGTGGAGTGGCATATGGTGGAATAACGTACACTACAGTGGCACAGAATGGAGTGTTGTTCAGTGGAACAGGGAAGAGTGTAGTTGGGTAGAGTGGTTTGGCGCTGGCTGGAGTGGTGTACAGTAGAGTGGCATAGAATGGAGTGATGCACAGTGTAAGAGCATAGAGTGGATTGTCGTAGAGTTGAGTGGCATATAGCAGAGTGGTGTACAGTGCAGTGGCTGGTCAAGATCCCCCCCCGCCGGCAGAAAAGGTGCACGAGGAACAAGGCAGAGGAAAAGGGTGGTGCAGGGAGCTTCCTGCAAAATGCACCTCTTTAGCAGACAGTACACCTGATGGAAGTGCTCCTGGTGACTAAGCCTGGTGACCAGGATCAGAATTTTCCGACAATTAAGAAAATTAGCCCAAGGCTGCCAGCGTTATGCCACTTCAAAGATTTGCCATTTAATCTCAAGAAACTGAAGAATGAAGAGTATGTGGCACTCCATCTTACTGCAAATGTTTAGCCCCTGGGGTCAACCAGGGGCAGGTTTTGTTGTATCCTAATTTAATTGATTTTCTGGGGGAGCAGGTGTGCGTTGGGCCTCCTCTCCCAAATGCTTATTGCGCCCGGGGCCTCTACCACCTCTGGCACAAAAGAAACATAGAAGGAACAGCACACAGAACCTTTGTCCTGGGGGGCCCCATTTCTCCGGGACACAACAAACATGTTGTAACACCACTGGGTTCCTTAAGACTTTGTGCCCTGTCCCTCTCCCTGTGCTGCATATGGGGGGGTGAGAGACACCCAGCACATAGCATGTGGCCCCAGCCCACGCTGCTACCAGGCTGTGTGGAGAAGAAGATGCTAGTTCTCTCCTACCAGAGGAGAAATGAGCATAGGTGGGGAGAATGGAAGCAGCAGGGCAGCACTAAAGTGGGCTCCCTGTGCAGCGCTTACCAATACCCAGACGGTGGGGGTATCCTGAATAGTGGGATTGGGCACCCCAGAGAGAAAATATAAGAAAGAAAAATGCATCTGTGTGAAGAACATGGCCGCATCAAAAGAAGCAGCGGCTGACCCCTCTAATAACATATCCAGCTCTCCGACAAGGAGTACCCAATAATGTCCTGCAAGGGCTCACTTACATATGTTGTTTTGCATCTGTGCTTTCCCCAAATGGACAAGAGCACCACCAACATTCTCCCAGTGTGTTGTTGGGGGCTGCAGGAGGTGCAGCAATGCTTTACAGAAAGTGACCATATGTCTCTGTAGTAAAAGAATTACCCTAGTAAGGTTTTAAATTGAATTTCAACACTAGCAGAGGTGGAGCCTTGGCTCTTGTGCTCTGGGGTACCCTAATTGTATGTAGCTTCAAGCAAGTAAATAAAAACTCTGACACATATGTTTACGGTTATTTTGAATGTTAATGTATTATTGACAATGTTGTTAATGAACACTGCAATGCTTATACTTATAATTGGTTTTGAATATGCTTATTGTTTCTATCAAACATTATGTAGTTATTGATAGTAATGTGGTGGCCCCTTGATGAAGCTAGCAGTTTTATAATATAAATATTAACTTGGCTCTCTGACAAACCCAGTAGGTATGCTTCATATATAATTACACTCCCTTATAGTCTGATGTTATTTCTGGTATAGCCAGGGGCTGAGGAGGGGGTATTGTGATTATGGGGTTCAAGACCCACAATGGGTGAAATGTGATATGATGGTGTCATCAAACGTAATTCCACCTATCTGAATGTATATATTTGTAATTTAAGGCAAAGTACTTAGTAGTATGTGTGAAAAAGTACTTTTCCTTTTTAAAAGAAAAGGCACTGATTGATCAGTAATTTATTGAGTGTTGTTGTTGTGTGCCAGCTAACTGGTTTTGCTAGCCCACACCACCTTTCCTGGGTAAGCCTTGGACTCATCTGTTTCGATCACCTGAGGAGCACCACCTGGTTCTTTTTCCCAGTGAAAAGCAGAACTGGGACAAGGAGTAGGCCTGGGCATCAAAATAAAAGTCACCACATAAGAGAACCAGATAGCTGAAATAGTAGTACACATTGCAAATCAGACCAGTTTTGAAATTTTAAAGACACATTGTATACGTATTTTGCCAGTCGCGGCTCCTCCGTAAGGGCAGAGGAGCAACGCCCCACTGCGCAAAGCCAGACAGTGATAAATGAAATGATAATAAAACAATGTTATTATTATTTTATTTATCACTGTATGTGCTTTCCAGGAAGCCTATGTTGAGGGAAGGCGATGGAGTAGGGAGGGTCATGACTGGGCCATGGCAGGGAGGAGGAGTGGGGGCAATTATAAGTGCGCATGTCAGTTTGGCTGGCCGTCTTAGGCCAGCCAAACAGACATGCGCAATTAGGTTTCTCCACTGGCGGCTCCTCCGCTAAGGTGGAGGAGAGTCGCCCCACTGCTCGCGAAGCAGTTTAAAAAACATCGAATGATAATAACAGAAGTTATTTCTGTTATTATAATTTTTTTCCAGCCAGGATGGACGGGGCCGGCACTTGCATGACGTCCGGTAGGAGGAGTGGTTTGCACTCCTTAAGTGCTCACGCCTGCTTGGCCGACCCTCTCGGGCCACCCAAGGAGTCTTGCCCACTTTGCATGTCCCCCACCAGGCTGCATTACACAGCCTGTGAGGAACATGCAAAGCCTCCCAGCCGATCCACGGCACTCAGACCAATCGCAACGCTGCATTGCAGAGTTGTGAGTGGTCAGGGGAGGGAGACTATGTGCTTCCTGGTTCTGGAGAGACAATGAGGGACAACACAACGGAGGAGAGGCAGTAGCGGACTTGCTGTGGAGGTAAGTGTTTTTTTATTTTATTAATACACCCCACCCACGACCCCCCCACCTGCCCCTCCACTCTTGCTCCCTGCCAGCCCCTCCTGGGTTTCTCCAACCCAGCTGTGTTGAACAGCCGGGTTGGAGAAATGCCACAGGCTCCCAGGCACTGTCTGAGCGGCAAGCCAGGCCACTCAGACCAATCATGGTGCTGCTCTCATGCTATCTATAGCATGAGAGCAGCATCTGGATTGGATGGGGAGCCTGTGCTTTGAGGCCCATCCATTTCCGGGATGAGAGGACCAACGAGGCGGCCGGCAGCAAGAACAGAAGAGCAGGTAAGTGATTTTATTTTTATTTGACCCCCCCACTTTGCCACTTTACATTGCTGGCAGCCGACACTGTATTTTGCACTGTGTGGCAGACCGCATGCATGTGCGCTTGCTGCTGGCAATATTTGTGGTAATTTCAGGGAAATCAACAGTAAAAAACAGCCCACCACTGCCATGCCATAAAACAGGCCCACAAACTGCTACAAAACCGACCCACACACTGATTTGCAAGACCAGCCCATTGGGCACTGTCTGATTGCCCTATAGGCCAATGCAACCCTGGTAAATAGACAATTGAGGACCTATTACTTGCGAAAGAATCACATCCCAAGATAAGCAGTGCCAGGCAGGCAAGAAAACCCACAGGACCAAACATATCCAGTACAGAAGCAGTGGTGCAACCAGAAACCTTGATGTGCAGGGTATTATAACAATAATATTTTAAATAATATCCCCCCAGAGAAACCACACTGCGCAAGAAGAAATTGCCTCTGCACCCACAGGCAAGAAGTTATTGATGACTGTTTGGGAGTTTCTGGGATAGCTGACAGCAAGAGTTGTGACATAAGGAATGGTTGCTAGGGAACCAAAGCAAGAAATGTTTGAATTAAGGGCTACTTACGAATAGTGAAAAACCCTTCTTAAAGCCAATAGACTTGGCTTACGTACTCTAAACGGCAAACGTTCCTCATGTCTGTACAAAGCCTTAAGACATATGGTTTGAAATTAAACATACAGTACCAAAGACTTAGGCCTGGCATTGTGAAAGGGAATATGTCTGAAAAAGCCACTACGTATGCCTTTTTATTAGGGAACAGCCCTATGGGAGTTTGCTAAAGGCATTATATATGTACTACTGTTTTTAAGGTTGAGGCTTGTTGGTGCGTAAATCGCTTAATCCCTTTCAAATAATGGGAATAAACCATATTTAAGGGGTTAGTTGCCCCCCCCCCTCCTCCGTGTCATATCTTTTAGGAACACGATTTTCACCCCAGTAAATTCTCCAAGACTTATTTTGAAAAGAGTGCAATTTGCAATTTCACCTACAATCTTTGCAATTGTATGTGTAGTATTTGATTGTGTGTGCACGAAAGTATTCTTCCTTTTTAAAGAAAAATCAGTAACTAGACAATGATTAATTGCATTTTATTTTGTTTGTTGATGAGTTCGTTATTTTTCCTCATACACCACCCCCCTGAGTCACCCTTCGACTATTGTGCTTTATTACCGTAGGAGTGAAGTTCTAAAGAGGGTACTTGTTCTCCAGTTTGTGGGTCTGTGGTACAGAGGACCCAGGACATCGAAGGTGAAAGAGCCCCATTGGCAGAATTGTGTGTCACTAACTTCTGATTGCCCTGGATCCTTCAAACCAAATTTCTCTGAGTTATTAAAGAACAGTACAGTTTCCATACGGAATCAAGCGCCATTGCATGTAAGAAAGAAGCACTAGAAACCAGTCCCAACCTACATTGAACTGGAGGGTGGCTCTAAGACATCTGAAACCTTCCTCCTTGGTGCTCCTACACCTTCTGATTACTAAGGGACGACATGGCTCTCACCTGCAGTGCCACCCTCTTAAAGACACATCTTTGGATGCTTACCAGGGATCTCAGTGAGCCAGCTGTATATTTACCCTGCGGGAGGTCCAGTACCAATACTTGATTTAATCTAACTAATACACCACTAATAGTGGGCGGTGACAATTATATGTCTGAGAGTCTAATGGGCCACCGCTGTCACTCCTCCCAGCATGACCTATAGGGGCAGACTCCAAACAGGGCAATGACTAAAAGGCCACCATAACTTGTCACCTCTGCCCACTTATCCCAGAGATTGTTTCACCAGCCTGTTCCTAGATGTGGAGAAAGCACTCGAGTGAGATGTCAGAACTTCTCTATCCACAAGGTTTTGGCACATCAGGGCAGTTCAGGTACCTTTTCATAAACAAATGCAGAGCTTTGAAGAACACATTTTGGGAATTCATGATGTTGAAGAGATGTCTATTATGGTAAAGGTGCACTGGACCCTTGACAAGGATGCAGTGAAGACTAGGCCTTACATGCGCCAAGCTCCAGGGCCATCAGGCGTGGTTCTGGCCCTCTAATAAAAGGGTTTTTTCTGAGCATGATCAGGACTGCTGAAGGGTCCACCTGCATGTCCGATGAGCTATTATTGTGGTCACCGAACATCCAATCTCTACCCGGCTGCTTGCTCCTAACCTTATTACACCTGCCAACAACCTCCATCTGAGGCAACTGAATGGCTAACGACAAAGAGCTGTATCTACATCAAGTTCACTGGATTGCAAAGTACCTCCTTCATATATTTCAAATGTAAGGGAGTAGCACCTTCAAATAGTCAAGGTTTACTCTTTAAGAGTAGTGTGGGATACACTGTCCGATGCAGTTACGATAGAGATAAAAACACCCTTGCCCTATTGCCACTGTACCTGCCACACTAAAGATAGGTCCGCCCCTAGGAGGTTGCCTTTCCTTCATGTGAGCCAAGATAATCTCAATGCTAATATTTCTTCATGCCCTATGCTAAACTTAATGATAGTATTTATTTTAAGGCATAACCAGCAAATAACAACCTGCATGTCCAAAACACCAAATAGCGCCTTGGTGCCATGGAAATTGAAAGCGCTGCACTATTAAAAAAAAACCTATGTGACATGACTATCCTCTTGGTGCATCTCAATCAGAGTTCCCTAGGGATTGCTTAATGGTTCATAGTTTTCTTCCAGTGTCTTTTATTACGTCTTTTCCCAGTAAAATGTGTCCACGTAAATCAATGTAATGACCATCTTTTGAATTGTTCCTCCTCCTCCTACCTGACATATTTCTCTTTTCATTTTCCACCCTACTGATCCGTTTTGTGAAACATGTTTAAATTGTTTTGAGCTAAGCTCACTATCCATGGCCCTCAAGCTCCTCACAATGGTAAACAGACATAATATCGAATTTTTAATATCGAATTGCCAAAATATCGAGTTGTAAATATAGAATGGACAGAATATCGAATTGCCAAAATATAGTGGTTAAGAATATCGAAATTCAGGTAAGAAATATCGATTGTCAAAATATCGACAGTCATAATATAGTTGTTAAAAATATCGAATTTTTTATAGTGTTTTAAGTGTTAGTATATGTGTTAAAAGTATGTATTATTTTTGTAATGTATGTTTTAATTTTTTTAAAGTAATGAATTTTATGTTATTTAATTTTTGCGTAATTTAATTCTGTAGCGGGTTGTGGGTTTATAGGGGAATAGGGTGGGAAGTAATTTAATTATAATAAATTAAATATTAATTTTTAGGAATTATTAATTATATTTAATTTAATTTTGCGTTTTAGTTCTGTAGCGGGTTGTGGGTTTATAGGGGAATAGGGTGGGAAGTAATTTAAATTTAATTAAGTAATTATTAAATTTTATTTATTGGTATTGATAAATAATTCATTGTTAATTAATTATTAATTGGTAATTAATTTTTATTAATGGGTGATTAATTTTTAATAATTATTTAATTGATAATTATATTAATTGTTTTAATTTATTATTCAGAGTGGATTGTGGGTTTATAGGGGAATAGGGTGGGAAGTAATTTAATTGTAATTCAGTAATTATTTATTTTTATTTATTGGTATTGATTATTAATTTATTGTTAATTAATTCTTATTTGGTAATTAATTTTTATTAATTGGTAATTAATTTTTATTAATTGGTAATTAATTTTTATTAATTTTTTAATTGATAATTATATTAATTGTATTAATTTATTATTCAGAGCGGGTTGTGGGTTTATAGGGGAATAGGGTGGGAAGTAATTTAATTGTAATTCAGTAATTATTTATTTTTATTTATTGGTATTAATTATTAATTTATTGTTAATTAATTCTTATTTGGTAATTAATTTTTATTAATTGGTAATTAATTTTTATTAATAGGTAATTAATTTTTAAGAAATAATATTTATTGGTATTTAGAATTAATTATTAAATATTTTGTAATTGGTAAGTCATTTTAATTAATTTTTTATTGGTATTGATAATTATTTTATTTTTATTAAAATATTAAATCATTATTTTCCCTACTGTTGCACTCTTTGGAGTGGGAATAGTAATTTTTACCCCTACGCTATCCAACGCTTTCCCTACTGTTGCACTCACTGGAGTGGGAATAGTAATTTTTACCCCTACGCTATCCAACTCTTTCCCTACTGTTGCACTCTCTGGAGTGGGAATAGTAATTTATACCCCTACGCTATCCAACGCTTTCCCTACTGTTGCACTCTCTGGAGTGGGAATAGTAATTTTTACCCCTACGCTATCCAACGCTTTCCCTACTGTTGCACTCTCTGGAGTGGGAATAGTAATTTTTACCCTCCCGCAATCCAACGCTTTCCCTACTGTTGCACTCACTGGAGTGGGAATAGTAATTTTTACCCTCCCGCTATCCAACGCTTTCCCTACTGTTGCACTCTCTGGAGTGGGAATAGTAATTTTTACCCTCCCGCTATCCAACGTTTTCCCTACTGTTGCACTCTCTGGAGTGGGAATAGTAATTTTTACCCCTACGCTATCCAACGCTTTCCCTACTGTTGCACTCACTGGAGTGGGAATAGTAATTTTTACCCTCCCGCTATCCAACGCTTTCCCTACTGTTGCACTCACTGGAGTGGTAATAGTAAATTTTACCCTCCCGCTATTCTACGCTAAAAATATTGAATATTTTTTATAAATATTACGTTAATATATATATGTATTAAAAAATAAAAATGTATGTTTATTTTTTTTAACTTACATTAATTATTTATTAATTTTAAAGTTATTTAAGTATTTTTATGTATGTTTTAGTTAATTATATATATTATTTCATTAATTTTACATTACTTTTAAGATATGTAAAAAAATTCGATATTTTGACTAACTATATTTTTTACAACTATATTTTGGATTCAATATTTTTGTACTTACCTGTTTGTAGATAGGGATTCGATATTTTGGCATTCTATATTTTTACTTCGATATTGTTGTAGGTCGATATTCTTGTAATCGATATTCTGTCAGTGATCCCCTCACAATATGTGCCTCAGCTCTTAACACTATCTTTGAGCCTCAGATTCTGTTTGCCTCTATGCCTCAAACTGTTCATGATATATGTTACAAGCTCCTCACAATATTTCTACACCTGATTTAAGGTTTGTGGGATTAAGTACAGTTTGTCAGGGTGTAGGACATTATCTCCCCTTCTCTGATGGACTATTTGTGAGAAGCTGGCTTTTTATACAGTGTACTAAAAGGAAGTACATTGTGCAGAGTCCAGTGGGTCTCCAATTGGTTTACAGAGGCTAAAGTAGATAACACAAACGCTCTCTTTTTTGTGGTAGTGTGAGCGAGCAGTTAGGCTTATCAGAGGGCAGAGCTAAGCATTTGTTGTACTCACAGAGGCAATACATGAGACACACAGACTCAAAGAATAAATCCGAGACCAATTTAGAAAAATAACACTTCTTTTTATATAGATTTCAAACTCAAGAACTTTGTTTCAAGGTAAGTACAGTTTTTGATAAAAATATTCACAGGTAAGTTAACATTTTGTGAGCTTTTACACACAATGCAATCCTATGGGAGGAAAAGGCAAAGATGCATATAAGGTAGGTACAGTCGGTTTAAGGGGCTCACCTTCTGGAATCAGAATAGTAGTGGCCCAAGGTTCAAAGTACTACCAGCAGTTCTTCGGGGAACCGCTCGGGTTCTACTGGGAGCAGGGTGCTGGTGAGACTGGTAGCTGGTGCTACGGAGAAAGGGGGGCACCTGAAAAGAGGCTGCACAGGGGGATTAGTGAACAAGTCTGAGGGCTCCCAACACTCAGGTCAGTTCAGGTTGCAAAGGGTCTTGGAACATATGGGCACACCCGGTTTGTCGGGACCTGGGCTGGGGGGCTCAGGAGCAGAGTGATTCTGTTGGCTGGGCTGGTGTGCAAAGATTCACCTCACGGACAGGGACAAGCAGCAAGAAGAGGAGAAATCAAGGCTGCCGGGCCACTCTCGAAGTGGGTCTCAGTGATGCAGACATCCCTCGAATGCTGCTTGGTCCTGGTGCAGTGAGAGTCCGTACTGCACACTCATGGTCGGTGTTTGGTGCAGGGCGTCTGGTACCCCAGAGGGTGGTGCTGCAAGGCTCCAGTTGGTCATGGTGTCTTCACACTCAGTGGGGAGACAGATTTGACCTTCCATAGCATGAGTACCTTCTGGTTGTCTACTGTGTCGGTTGAGTCGGGGAGCTGCAAGGCGGTGGACCGTACTCTGCTTGTCGGTGCCTGTGGACTGCAGAGGAGTAGCTTATCTACTCCAAGGGTGACTTTTGGTGCTTGGTGAAGTGGTGGCAAGCTACCCAAGGCTTTGGTAGTGCTCCAGCTCGCAGGACAAGTCACTCTGTTGTGATTGTCGCGAGAGGGCTGAGGATGGCAGGGTTTCATGCCAAAGTCCAAAGCTCTGCTGCAGTTCTCACCAGGCAGTGACTTTTCTTCGTTCGTCTTTTTTCTGTTGATCCATCGAATCAGAGTTCTTGGGTTCAGTGTTGTCACCTAAATATACAATTTAGGGGTTTTATGGGGAGTGACAGGTGGTAGCCCATGGGCTACCTACCTGTGGGAAGTGGGCATAACCCTGACCCTAGAAGGCTAATTCCTGCCAAAACCAATATGGAGTAATCCAAAAAGTGGGGTCCACATCAGCTGGCCCACCCTAGGGGTGGTGCTGGCTAAATGTGGGCACACCTCCTAATCCTGCCTCTCTTGCTGCCAAAATGTGGGGTCAGAAAGGGGGTTGGGCACCTCCACTATCTGGAGAGGCCGAGGGTTGCATAATAAAGGTGGCAGGGCCTTTGAAGCTTCCCACCCTGGAATGTCCATTCTGCTTGGAGGAGGTGTGAACACCTTCCCCCAGAGCAAGCTTTGTTCCTCTCCTCTGAGAGTGAAGGCTCTCACCTCAGGACGTCACAAATCTTTCTATGGCGGCTGGCTGGTCAAGACCAGTCAGTCAACACACTAGTAGTTGGTAGGTTTTCAGGGGGCACCTCTAGGGTGCCCTTTGTGTGCATTTATTAATAAATCCAGCACTGGCATCAGTGTGGGTTTATTAAGACTAGGGGGCCGATTCCGATCTCGGCCGGTAGGGCTCCGAATCGGATTCGGCTTTACCGGATCCGATTCGGAGCCCTGTTTCCCGACCGAACCGTACGCGGGTCCGGCCGAGCGAGTACGATGCGACTCGCCGACCGACTCGTCCGGGCGTCCCGACCGCTCCGACCGACTCGCTCGGACTCGACTCGCACCGCGCAATGGAGACGTTCCCCGGCCGGGTAAGTACGATGCGCGCCGCGAGCAGTCCGACCGAGCCGCGCACTCCGGCTCGAAAGAGCTGTCGGAGCCGTACTTTGGGGGTCCGTGTCGGACCCCCTGTACTCGTAGCCGCGCGAGTCGCACACAGGGGGACCCATGGGTCCCCCTACCTGTGCGTGTACGGCGCGAATCGCTTCGCCGTGTACCCGCTGTAGGGGGCGCACTTGTCCGACTCGCACCCATTGAGTCAATGGGAGCCCGCGTACGCGTTGTACGACCGGCTCCCATTGACTTCAATGGGAGTCCGACCGACTCGAGTCCGATAACATACGGACGCATCGTACTCGTTCGGTCGGACTGCACGGGTCCGATTCGGTCGGAAATCTCTCCGGGTCCGGCTCGGTCGGAGAAATTTCGGCCCGAATCGGAATCGACCCCTCGGTGTTTGGTACCAAACACCTTGGGCTACAGTGAAGCCATCATAGAGCTGGGGAACTCATAATGACTAGGCCTGGGCGTAGGTCACGGAGTTTCGAAATGCGGAACTCCGCGAAGTGACAAAAAAACTCAACGGAGTTCCGCAAGTGGCAGAGCGCAGTGCGATCTGCTGTTCGTGCTGATTTTCCTGCTGATCGAGTAGAAATTCTACCCGAGCTGCAGCTCATGCTCGCCAACTTACCGTTGGCCGGCTTTCTGCACTCCGAGAGCTCCGGGGAGCGTGAAATGCAGAAAACTCCACAAACTCCACGAACGGAGTGGAGTTCACTGCCCAGGCCTAGTAATGGCGAGTGTCCAGCCCATGATCATGTTATGGCATCCTTGTGCACTAGTTATACCTAAGGGTGAACTTGCAGATATGCCCTCACATGAGTACAGTGCATCGTGCCTTAGGGCTGTTAGGACTGCCGTAGGGGTGACTTACCACATGTAGTGCTGGCAGGCATGGCACACAGAGATGTGTTCCATGTCGACTCTTTGGTTTTCTCTGCACCAAGATACGCAGGCTACAATGGCAATTTGCATGAGCTTGGTGAGGAGTCCCTTAGGGTAGCACAGGTGCCAGGTCCAGTGCCCTAGGTGCCAAGGGTACCACTTACTAGGGACTTACAAGGGGTCCTAAAGGAGTTTCCAATTGTGGAACAATTGCACAGCTTAGGGCAAAACACTGGTGTTGGGGACCCACACACTTTCAGTCAAAATTGCACCTGATACCAGGTAAAAAGTGGAGGGTAACCATGTCAGAAGGGGCACTTTCACACACTATTGTACACCAAATTAAGAGAGAAGCCATCTCTGTACAGTGAAAGGAACAACTGTCATGGTGGTTTCTTTCAGGTTTTAACACTGTCTTGGGCAGGTATCAATAGCAGGTGCAGTGTTACTGAGTTTTTGGACTCAATTACTCTTATTAGTCTCTATCGTCCTTATCTCACCGCTGCAGAGTTTAATCTGCTTTTTGACTGCCATAAGGACCTACAGCATGCTGGCTGTGAATTTTCTGGCGCTCAGTTCGTCTGCAGAAAGCAACACTTGCCACTCATCACTGTACTTGGCTGTTTGCAAGCCTGTTTCTGGGCTACAGTGAGTTTGAGTATTGGACCGTAGGGTCATGGGGCCATCAAGGTACTTCTGGCAGCCAACTCCGCCATGGCTCATGTTGCTGCGTTAGTGGTATCTTCTGCTTAGGTGTAGTTCTGAGTTACAGCAGCCAAGTCCTCTCAGGGACAGCTTCATGATGTTGCAGCATCTGAGTCTGCTCAGGCACAACTTTATGATGTTGTAGCAGCACAGTCCTCTCGCACACAACTTCACTATGTCGCAGTGGCACAGTCCACTTGGGCACAACTTCAAAATGTTGTAACATCATGGTCTGCTCAAGCACAACTTCATAGTTTTGAAGTGGTGCCCACTGCACATTGAAAGAGACTGCACTTCAGTCCCTAGAGCACGCAGAGAGCTCTCCTTCATTCCCCTGGGTGGATGGACTCTCAAGCTTTTGAATCAGATGCGTCTGGTTTGTTCTGGACAAGCATACCTCATGCAGGCTTGGCATACTCCTTCCCTCCTCAGCAGGCAGGTTGGCTTCCAAGCGCTTCAGACCAGGGGGAAGCTTCTTCCTTCCAGGTCAGACTCCAGGTGATGTCCTCTCATCTCTGGGTAGCTGGGTGTCAGGTACACCAGTTTTGGATGCTCATCAGTCTTATGAGTGCTCTGCAGAGTCCTACCTTCCATGGTGTTGCAAAGTGGGTTACGTCTCCTGGATTATGCCTAATTGACTACCTGGTTTGGACCTTTACCCTGATGAAGTCTCACCACCTGAGTCCCACTCACAGTGAATTCTGTGGCAATAGACTGAGTGCTAACTAGTAGTGTGTGAAATTGGCATAATTTGCTGTTGCATAATAATGCAAAATTATGGCAAAATTTTGAGAAATTATGTGAACTGCAAATCCGTCATTTCACACTAGCATGAGATTGGTCCTTGCATCAATTCTTGGAGCGAACAATTGCAGCATGAGCAACAGCTGCTTGTTTTCTGTTGTTCCTGTGCATTTCTGAGAAATTTGTACCCCAAATTTCACCATTCATGGTTAATTTGTACTGTGAAAGTGGCATGATGGGGTAGCTTCAGAGATTTCACGGAAATAAATTATGCAAATTATACAGCCATAGTTTCAATTTCAGGCCGAGTGCTAACCACGAAAGTCTGCCTTTTAATATAAGGCCACTGCTGCACAGCTAGGGTAAAACGTGATCGCACGAGGGCGCATATGTGGGTGGGGCTCAGTGTGTGAGACTTACGCCTAGCTCAGCCCGGTATCTGCACATAGGTAGCCTATCACAGAAGGGAATCTTCAGGAATTGTTACTGACCAAGTGTAGGCTTCATAATGTGCGTGGGCATTTATAGTATCGGTCTGTAGTGCTTACTGAAAAGGCTGTGTGCTCACTGCATTATACCTTATGTGGAAAATCTGCACCACTGTAGTTTCACCATATTTAGGCCTAGAGACACCGGTCAATATCAATTTGAGGATAAATATGTACTCCAAGTGCAGATACACGTCCCCTTTTGTGATAAATATATTCCTTATGGCAGTTCAAGAATTGTCATATTTCCCTAGCTCAGCCATGATCAGATTTCGGGTTTCCCTCCCACCCCCCTTTTGGGCCAAGTTAATTACTATGCTGGCCATCAGGAGAATCAAATGCCTCACCAGAAAATAGAGCCAGTAACAGTGTGTGGCCCAGTTCCTGTGAATGGAAGGAGTGGGGAGGGAATCTGCATCTGCTAAATAACCCTTCACAATGTACCTGGCCAAGTCTAAGTCTACAGAAACAAAGAAGGAAGGCCAGATCTCTACAGCCAAACACAGGAGCGGCTCCCCTTTGAGATTCTGAGGGGAAGGGGTCAAGCAACTGTGTCAGTTGGGGCGGAGTTAAGACTCCCAGGGAAGGTCTTTCCATACACCACTTGAAGTTGCCATGTTGAAATGTCCCACACTGCTGTAAAGGAGGATTGGCCAGGCGTGCCTGGATCCTAGAATTTTACAGCACCACTTAAAAACCCCTTTATGCAGGAGAGACACTTAAGAAGACACTGCATGTTGGTGTGACAATAGTAATGCCCGGATGGAAGGTGAATCCGCCTGACTCCATTGAGAAGATGGACTTTAATTCTAACTGGCACCAGGGACTAGGATGGGTCCCTCCAAGGCCAGTGTGGATTGCCCCTTATGATGCCTGAGGAATTGTTTGGCGAATGTGCCTGCTGGACGGACTCTGGAGGGTTCCCCTGGGACTTCTGTGGACTGGCCGTTGACTCCACTAACGCACAGGTGCCCTAGAAGTAACCCGGAGGCTGTGGGAACTGGGGAGTGTGGCAGGGAGTGTGTTCTGCTAGTTGGCTGTGGAAGGGCTGTGGAATACTCCTCCAAAAGCAGGAGAGAGCACCACAGTTGAAATGTCATTTTCAATGGCGAAGAAGAGTTCACAGGCACCCCCCTCAAGATCACTTTTGTCCAGGGGTCCCCATTCCCCTGAGGCCTGATGTGAGAGACAACAGTAGATTCCAAGTGGGCGTGCCACCATGCTCCATGGAGGCTGGTGTGCCGCCCCCACTTCCTGTGCCAGTGTTAGGGTGGAGCAAGGAGCACACCACAGACACAAGACTGTAGCCGACTTCTGTATGCCACACAAGGCACCTACCAGGAAAGGCAGCACCTAAAAAGAAAATGTGGTGCATCCACAGACAAAGCTTCACCACAGTGGAAAAGCTGGTACTTATATTTGCCCGGTGTGGGCAGATGATCACCTCATAAGTCCTTGTGTGGCCGCAGAAATTTGCATATTTGTCCTACTGTAGTGCCGTAACATTTTACATTGTATTTGGGGGCTGTGGGGAGTGCCACAGCTCCCCAGGAATAATTTTCCAAAAGTTGCCACAAATCTCACATCGGGTTACTTTGATGAACCTGTGATAAGCTTTTCATGGCTTCATAACACTCCTGGAGCCTGTACCTCTGTCTATGGGCCTTGCCACGTGGGGATCTTGGCTGGTTCTAAAACTGCAATGGCAACGGTGTTAAGGTAGCAATAAGGATCTGGGACACATGCTATTTGATACAATGCTTTATTGACAACGTCAATGATTGAGAATGCAAGTTAATAGATTACAATGAGCAATAATGAATGATGATATTATCCCCATTGATTTCAATGGTAGATTCTAACATGTTTCTGTTTTTACTACTGTGGCAACTCTCTGACAAAGCCAGTAGGTCTGCTGTATCAATAATGAAAACCCTTACATTGTGATATTATATCTAGGCAGTGAGAGAAGAAGGTGGGGGAAAAGTAAAGAAAGTAAGAAAGATATGGTGAAACCTAGATAAGAGAGACACAAAGAGAGCAGGAGAGACATAGAGAGAAATAGAGAGATAGGAGACAACACAGGGTTAAAGAGAGAAAAGGAAAAAAAGTGAGTGAGAGAGGTACAAAGAACGAGACACATGAGAAAAGAAAAAGAAAGCAGAAGAGGGAGAGGCAGAGAGAAAGGTGGCAAGTGAGAGAATGATAGAGATAGAGAGGAGAAGTGAGTGTGGAAAAAACTGTGATGAAGGTAGAGTGAGAGACAGATGGAAAGAGTGCAAGATAGAGAAGGAGAAGTGGCACTAGGTGAGAGCAAGGGCAAGATGAAGAGTCACTCTAATTGGGAAAGATTCAGAGAGGAGGAGTGAGACATGGAACAAAGGTTGGAATTAGAGGCATAGAGAGAAGAAAAAGATAAAGTGAGAGCAAAAAAAGAAAGCGAGAGAAGAACAGGAAGAAGAGAAGTAAAAAGGGGAGGAAAAATCATGGGGAACAATCTGAAGCAAGAAAATTTCATGTCGCAGACCGAAATAATTGTTTATGGAATATATACATGAATATATACATGACTTTTAAGGTTTCTAACATTATAGCCACTCGCTGAGGTTTGCTAAATTGCTTGCTTCATGTAACCTTCATTTTTTGCTCTACTGCACAACTTGCGCTTTTTGCACCTAGAATTGTTGTTATCATTATGAATGTATTGGAGGATTGTTCTTACCTCTTTTAACTCTTTTAAAATACTCTCTGCCTATTTTTCGCCGCTCTCCGGTCCACCACGACTTCACCTGTGCCGATTGAGTGGAGAGAGTTGGGCGTGGTGGGGCTGACTGCAACGTTCGACGGCCGCCATCTTGAGCGGTCGACGTTCTAGTCTTCCGACACCACTTACTAGAGCAGACACTGCTCTACTACTACTTAAACCTGCCCTGACGCGGATGCGGAGCGGGCGCCCCGCTGGCGGGTCGACGGCAAGCCCGTCTGCACTGGTCCGTGCTTGGATCGCGTTCAGCGCCAGCCACGCTGCCGGTTTTATGATCCAGCTGGTAACCATGCTCACATACTCATGAAGTAAGTTGTTGGCACTATCTACTACTATCCCGCGTTGCCCTGGTCCAGTGTTCAACTGTGCTAACAACCCAGGAACTCAGATATGCACTAGATGTAAAATCATGCTCTCAAACATTAAGAGTACATACTCCGGAAAGTCTTATAAAGATAAAGCGAAGGACACATCTGTCCCTGCGGGACCTAGAGCCCCGCATGGGCTACTCTGCGCTCTCATTAATGCACGTTTGTTGATTAAACATAAGTACGAATTTGCAAACATTGTAGATGAGCAGGCCCTCAACATATTGTTTGTCATGGAAACCAGGGCAGATGAGACCTCGGGTCCTGACTTGGTGGTGGGCGTCCCACCAGCTTTCTCAATCACCAGGAAAGATCACATAGGGAAAAAAAGGAGTGGGTTAGCCATAGTCTACCGGGACTATCTAAAAGCATCCTTTAAAGAGATCCCTACAGGCCCTGATTGTGAAGTGCTGTCCTTCAAGATAAAAATTAATCATACATACTCTTTTAATGGATTGCTAATTTATCGACCTCCCGGACCTAGGGCTAACTCTCTACATACCATGGGGCATCTACTTGAATATAAAGTCAACTCCCAGGACTATACCATTCTCGGGGATCTTAACTTTTATCTAGATAACCAGCTTAATAAGGATTTGATTGCCCTTATGGACCTATTAACCAGTGTATGTTTAGTACAGATTACAAGAGGCCCCACCCATAGAGCTGGGCTCCTCCTGGACGCCGTTTTTCCAGACTGTCCTCTTTTGGAATTTAAAAATATCCTGCAACTACACTGGTCCAACCATGCAGCAGTTATGCTAACTCTCACTTTGCCCTCTATAGCCAGCAATAGGCCTCCTCCAACTAGAAGTCACAGGAC
Organism: Calotriton arnoldi; assembly: GCA_963921515.1. Lineage (NCBI taxonomy): Eukaryota > Metazoa > Chordata > Amphibia > Caudata > Salamandridae > Calotriton > Calotriton arnoldi. The sequence continues at coordinate 115,751 of CAWUFW010013352.1, read as the reverse complement.
TATACCATTCTCGGGGATCTTAACTCTCATCTAGATAACCAGCTTAATAAGGATTCGATTGCCCTTATGTACCTATCAACCAGTGTATGTTTAGTACAGATTACGGGAGGCCCCACCCATAGAGCTGGGCACCTCCGGGACGCCGTCTTTTCAGACTGTCCTCTTTTGGAATTTAAAAATAGTCCTGCAACTACACTGGTCCAACCATGCAGCAGTTATGCTAACTCTCACTTTGCCCTCTATAGCCGGCAATAGGCCTACTCCAACTAGAAGTCACAGGCGATACCAATGACATCGCCTGGATAGAACCAAGTTTAATACTAAACTAGGCATGAGCAGACCCCTTTTATCCCAAGATCCGGAGATAGCATCATTAGATTATCATAACTGGATTGGTCATCAGTTCAAGCAACAATTCCTCAAAAAGCAGGGAAAATTACAAGGACGGCGCCCACCAAACCTTGGTTTTCAGAAGAACTAAGGCTTCTTAAGAGGCAATGTCGCAGACAAGAAAGGCGCTGAAGACATTCGTATGACATCAAGGAAAAAGAACGATATAAGGAATTATTGACTCAATACAAAGGAACGATCCATAACACTAAGATCAACTATTTTTCGGAGAAAATTGAAAAAGCCGAAGAATAACTCTGAAGAATTGTTCGCTACGGTCCAGAAACTCAGTTGAGTTCAAGAATCTAGACACGATGTACCAGACCATGCCTTTTGTAATACCTTAGCATCCACCTTTTGTAGTAAGGTATTAAGTATCTATGATACGTTTGCAGCGCAACCTGTATTTGATAATAACACTCAGACTGCATTCTCTGATGCAGAAAGAGCGAATGTATATGACCCGATATTCTCTGCATCTCCCACTCTTCACATCTTTCAGATTTTCCATCTATAATGTACGAGCAAGTCACTAAACTTCTTCCTGCCACCAAATCCAGATCACCATTGGACCCCTGCCCTCCCAAGATAATGCACTCTGCGACCGAGTTAGTCGCCGTCCAACTTACTGAGATATTTAACCTAGTCATTAAAACTGGAATCTTCCCTCAAATTTGGAAAAAGACCTCTATTCTACAACTTTAAAAAAACCTAACTTGGATATTATAGATGCAGGCAACTACCGTTCAATCGCCTGCCTGCCTCTACCAGCCAAACACCTGGAAAAATATATGAACCAAGTACTGTCCACATTTATCAAAAACAATCATATCCTGGATTCAGCACAGAATGGTTTCCGGAGTGAACATAGCTCCGAGCTTGCATTGATCACGGCGTCAGAAGAAATCAGGTGCTCTGTGGATAATGGAGGCATGGATGCCTTGATATTATTGGACCTTTCGGCAGCGTTTGATACGGTAGATCACAGCCTCCTAATAAATCGCCTCTAAGAAATAGGCATAGCAGGCGCTGCCCTTTCTCTTTTCAAATCCTTCCTTACGGACTGTGAACAATTTGTGGAAGTGAACGGCCTCAGGTCCCAGAGCTTCAAGCTCCCATGTGGGGTCCCACAGGGCTCGTCCCTGAGCCCTACCCTTTTTAATGTATACGTGGTCCCCCTGGCTAGATTGATTAAATCCCACGCCTTTGCCATGGTGTCGTATGCAGACAATACCCAGATTATAGTTTCTATTTCAAATAATATTCAGGAAACAGCTCGCAACTTTCATGCCTGTATGCGACAGGTGAGTAGATGGATGTCAGAGAACTGCCTTAAGCTGAACTCTAATACGACCGAGGTTCTTCTTTTTGGCAGAGATCCGTCAGTCTGGTCCTCTGACTGGTGGCCCATGGAACTGGGCCTGCTCCCCATTTCAGCCACTTAGGCGAAAAATCTGGGAGTCATTTTTGATACCACCCTGTCCTTCTCCCATCATGTGAAAGTGATCATTTCATCCACTTGTCATACATTGAAAATTCTGAGGAAAATGTTTCCTTTCATACCGCCAGATCTTCAGAAAACTGTGCTCTCTGCATTAGTATTGTCTAGGCTGGACTACTGTAACACCTTTCTGACTGGCATAAACAAAGCACTCCTTGTTAAACAGCAGGTTCTTCAGAACTCTGCGCCCCCATTGCTTTTTGGTATCCCAAAATACTCCTCCGCCAAGCTGGCCCTCAATGCTCTACATTGGCTACCAGTGGAAAAACAGATTAATTTTAAGGCCCTCTGCATCGCCTTAAAGGCCCTGCACAACCAGGGCCCCGCTTATTTGAATGACCATTTCCGCTGGTATACCCCGACCAGAAATCTTCGGTCCTCTTCACACATGTTGGTGGAGGTCCCCAAATCCCGACCCTCAAACTGGGGCGGTAAAAGCTCTATAAATATCACAACCAGACTATGGAATTGTCTGCCTCACAAGCTTAAAAATTCGCCCGACTTGCTTTCCTTCAGGAAAGGTTTGAAGACCTGGTTATTTACTGCATAATTTCGTTATATTCAGACTCTAGCTTTTACATAATCTCAGTAATGGCATGCTGTTGGATGACAAGCGCCTAGACGCCTTAGGGTTTTAGCTGCGCTATACAAATAAGTAAATAAATAAATAAAATATATTTTAAAAATTTGTTTAATTTAAAAGCAAATTAACCTTCAGGGCAATAAAAAAATGTTTGCATTAGAAGAAGCAACTTTAGACATTTGAACTGTTATAAGAGTGGTGCTAGGAAGAGGGAACCCCATCATAGCAAAAAAGTAGAAAGTTGTTTCCTGCTTGAGGTTGGTGAAGTATTATATTGTGAATGGAATGGGCCTGGCAAACAACACTGGGCAGCATGAAAAGAACTGCATCTGGTGCACTGTAGGCTAGTCCCTCCCCTCTGTACCCATAACCACTGCATGAATGGCACCTCTGATAGGTACTCCTATGTATGTGATACCACAGTGGGGGGATGTTCTTGAACTGTTCACCCACTCTTCTGATGGTTAGGTTGAATGTCAGTTCTTCACCTGTGATAAGGAGGAGAGATTTTGGTGAGCGATCCGGTATGATATTGAGATCGGGCAAAGCAGAAGTAAAAGGTCTTTGATACTTGTAACTCATTACAAATGGAGGTTTTCACATCAGCATTGGTCACAGCTGGTCCTTGAGTTCTGTAATGAATAAATTATGGATGCAGGCTGACTTCTTTCTTCTTGTCCGTTCTAGCAGCATTGGCTCAACTTCTTAGGTCATAAGGTATGTTCCCTACTTCTGAACTGGAGACAGAGGAAGTTTGCTTCTCTGGTCAAGGCCATGCCACTGTACTGATACACAGAGCTGAAGAAAGAAAGGTGAATCTGAAAGCCTTGCACGAATATCCAGCTTTTATTCAGAAATAGCAGTAGATGGAAGCAAAGCAGTTGGTCACTCACTTTCAACATTGTCCTAACTCATCTCCTTTGTGTTCTGCATTGGCCATGACCTTGTTCACAGTAATTTGTTTGGGTGTCCATTCTTCCACGTCATAGGCTGACCTGCTGGAAATTGGTTGTCGAAGTAGATATAAAGAATACTGCAGCTACTATTAATGTAGATGTGATCACAAACAAGACAAAAACTCCTGTCTACAGCTATTGCTGCAGCAAAGATGAGTAAAAGGGAAGGAGAAGAAAGTTAATTTCCTAGGAGATAGTTAGGCTATTCTGTTTTAGGGTTAAACCTATAATAATGGATAAAAACCCCAGAGTATAGGGAAAAAACACTGTAAACATATGAACACTGATAAACACCTGCAAAACTACAAACTAAACTGCCATACAAAGAACGGAAAGTGAGAGAGAATGAGTCATTTCTATTTCTTTTTAAAATGACCAACACAACTTTGTTATACAAGGAAGCAGCAAGGAAGGCTAATCTAAGATTATTTAGCTTCAGTTTTGTCACTAACATATTGTTTCTTCTTCCTTTTTGTTTCCTCCAGTCTTGTGTGCTTGGACTAAAGATGCAGGGTTTAGAAAGGTGTTTTAGGTATTATCTAAATATTTTATGCACTTTAGATAATCTGGGAATAGTAAAATCACATGTGATCTTTTGTCAGTGTTTATTAATGTATTTACTGTGTTTTCAGCCCACTTTCATACAAGTAAAATACGTGTTTACTAATTTTACAGGAGCACTATGTACAGAAATAATTTTTAAAAACACATTAAAATAATCAATTAAACATGCAAACAAGACATGAGTAATCATCATTGTCAGTGTTTAATTCTGTCAGTGATTGGTGAAATGGTTTACTTATAAGAATACATCATCTCACATTTATCCACAGACACAGAATGGGTAAAACCCTCAGATACATCAGTCTCCTTTGCTAGCAACCCATTATTAATACCAGGTCACCTGATAAACACCCCAGGCTTTAAACATTAAATGCACAGTGTAGTGACAGGTACCTGTGTAAAGAGGAAAAGAGTGCTGTCACCATGCGCATGGGAAAACATAACACCAAGACTTTCCACATACCAACAGAATTCATAGCTGCAAAATGTGCCATTGTTATGTGTGATACCATGAGCTAGTCATGGTTTTTCTAACTAACATTACTGCTGGACTTTTTGCACCCATAGTTAAAATGTTAACACCACAGTTTCAAGTCCCAGAATAGATTATGATGTCTGTTTAAAGGTCTGGATGACGTAAAGTTAGACATCTACATGGGGAAACTTGGCAGCTGTGAATGACCACTCAACTGCAGCACCACCATAATGTAATCAGGCAAAGAGTACAGAAAAGCAGTGGTGAGCATGCTTAAAGCATCACGTTTCAGGTGCCCTACCATGCATGGCTACAAATTAATCTGGTATAATTCAAAATTTTAAAGGTTTTAAAGCTACTATGCTGCTGGGAGAGTTGCCCACATTACAGTATCATAATTTTCGGCAAGGAGTAGGTGAATGACCACCAACTTTGTCCAGCACTTTGTTCCGTAAAACATTTGCATGTAGCACTCTTACATTTTAATCCATTAATAGTCCTGTAAACCAGACAAAGTCCTGACAGAGAGAGTGTGAGTGGTAATGAGATGTTACTGAGGGTAATGAGGTGTCAAAGTAAGTGGGAGTGCAATACACAGACTTTCTATGCTTAAAACAGTCTAACATAAGTCCATTGGGCACATTCCTAATGGGAAGACACTGAGGGTCATACTTACAAGGGGATATCGGCACCAGAATGTTACTGTTAGCGACGTTCTGGTGGCAATATGCCCTTCTCCATATTTACAAAGCAGCGTAAAGCCACATTTTGTGGCTTAATGCTGCCTTGCAGTTAAGGCCCCTTTACACTCATCACTTAGCGTGAACGTGGCATGCAATGGTTATTCCTGTGAGCCTTCCACCACAACACCCATTGCTTTTGACGCTACCCCAAATTTACAAGGAGGTGTAAATCTGAGGCAGCACATTAGAATGGCAAAACAAGGAGAAATACTTTTCTTTCTCCTCGATTTTGCTTTTTCTATATGTGCTGCGTTCTGCAGCACACATAGAAAGAGCAAAATGTCATTAAGGATTGTTTATGTGCAGGAAGGTGTCCCTTCCTTCACGTAAACAATCATTCCCTGCAATGCAGGCACCCTTGCACAATGGTGCAAGGGTGCCTGTGTTGAACTAGGCAGCTAAATTTAGCACCAGCAATAGGGAAAACAGAAGGGTGCACCATATTCTTGTGAATATAGCACATCCCTATGTTTTGAAAATGTCGGAGTGCAATGCTGCCAAATTTGGCGCAGCTCTGTGCTCCAACATTTTCTCATAAATATGCCCTTCTGTATCCTGCATTACTTCTCCTTTAAATTAAATAAGTGCTTTATAACAATTACGTCAAAAAACATGTTTTGTAAACACCAACAAAAAAAGTTTTATCTATTTTGGGGGTTAGACATCTGAATAAACACTGATAAGCACTGATTTCAAAAGGTTTGGAGAAACACTGAGAAAACACCAAACACAACAAATTAACACTGAAAACAGGATACTGTCTTTCAAAGTGGAGACATAAAACTACCTCAGGAATACCCTTAACAGTCTTTAATCATGAGCTTCCTGGATAGGATTCAAACTGGACTTAAATATGGAGAGGACCTTGGGGGTAATTATGGCCCCTTTGTCTCTTCTTACTGCCTACTTTATCGACATGTTTCGGCCATTCTTTTCCGCCCACTCAGGACTAGTGATCCAGTTACTTTTCACTCCCCACATAAAATAAAATAATTTTCAGGTTTGAAGAAAATATAAGAAATAAAGACCTTACATGTCACTTTCTATGTAAACACACACGGATACTCAAGTTTCATCGTAATAATCTCTGACACTGGAGTGCAAGCGGCAGCGTCCCCCTGTAGTCACACTTTCTTCAAGGGTCAGATGCCGCCTAATCATGCATCGCTGCCCTGTGTAGGTCCAGTTTTAATCCTACCCAGGAAGCCCATGATTAAAGACTGTGAAGGGTATTCCTGAGGTAGTTGTAAGTTTCCACTTTGATTGTTTGCTTATGTGTAGTTTTCTGCGTGGATCCCAACATATTTGTTTGTGTCGTCCTCCCCCTCCCTTTGCTCCATCCCAGGCGTTGGTCTGCGCAGGGATGTTGTAGCAGCCCTATGATGAAGCATGCCACTCTTAGTGGGTGAGGGCATTTTTACAAAACCTTGCGTTTCTCCATAGTGGTTTGCCTGAACACTCGCTGTTTTCTCCTTTTCCTCTTTGTTTGGGTACTAGTGTTTTATTATAGGGGGGATGAAAAAGGAGTAGTATGTCTCTCCCCTTTTGTAGCACACATGAGGAGTACCGCAATTGAAATTGAGATTGTATCAAGGTGGTTACACCCACCCCAGATTGATTGAAAACAAAAAACACGAGAACACATGCTATAGAATGTTAGGAAGTTTTATAATAACAGTTGAATATACTTACCCCTTGCCCTTTTCTTTTTCGTTTCCTCTCCTCTGGTGTTAAAAACCAGTCCGTACGTACCGCATGACCCTAAATGAAATAACCCAGAGGGTAAGCATACTGGTGAATGGTAAGAGTGACACGATATAGAACTGTTAAGGGTAACTGCACTAACAAATAGCCACCTTCACCGATTCTACACTTCTAGAACTGGACCTAGAGATTAGATCACTTTATAAAACACTGTTACCTGAGCAGTGTATCTGGACATATAATCATGACCAGTTAAGGTCAGGTGCACCGAGATAAATATGCACTTTTTTCAAAAAAAGTAAAAAATAATACAACACCATTTTGAATCAGGAAAATGCAGTAGTCATAAACACAAGAAGTAATGCCGTAAGCTAATTGTGTACATCACGCACACGGTCCACCACAGTTAAAAGTCTGGACATGAAAAGAAAAAAAAGAGTCAGGATAGATGATATACTAAAACTACTCTGTTTTCTTGTCCTTCTCTTGTTTTTCCAATTTGCAGAAAATCCTATGAATAAAAAAAAGAAAAAGAAGGCAATAAGAGAGGTGGGAGCACTAAGTCTCACATTTTGCACTTAAGTGTGTGCTTGAGTAACAGGCAGGGACATTGACTAGACAGCCCTGACGAAGGCCCCAGACACGATTGGGCTCTTGGAGAGGGCCGAAACATGTTGGCAGAAAAGTGAGGGTATAATTGACCAATAGTTTTTCAATAGAACCCTCAATATATTTGGTTTTAACTCATACCCCCGGTACCCACAGATTAAAGTAATAATCCGGGTATACCCTGGTAGTATCATCTTACCAGGGTATGGATAGGCGCCAATGATGAAGCATGTCACGATAAGTGAGTGAGGCGTCTACTCCAAAATCTTTGGATACCCCATTAGAAGGAACCTATCTAATAGAGAGTACACCTGACATCCTAATATCAAGAGGGAATTGGATACAGTTCTCAGCAAATGTAATACCACCTACCTTGGAACAGGTCCAAACAATGCACACAACCACACACTGCAAATCAATCAAGACATGTGGAACACAGCCCAACAAGTGAAGATCCATGAAAATATCACACAAACCACTATGGCATTCTTGAATTATAGACTTTGCAGAACACATCAGACACAAATTTCAATTATCCAATGCAGTACATGATACAGAACATATGATACTGTTGTGCCACATACATGTTGAATACAACAACATGCGCCATATGTACAAATGGATGACAGATCACCATGTCCTCACTTGTGAAAGTACACAATTTGCTGATATGCAAAAACACAGTCAGCCATGCCCCATGTAGTGGGTGTACATGCATCATGGCTCTGCAAGTAGTGCCGAAAGAAGGGAGCACCAACTGACCACAAATTAACCCCTTGGCCGCGGCGGTAATTCCGCCGCGGCGTTGAGGGGGTGGGGGGTGAGCGCAGTGCCGCCATGCTTGTGACGGAACCACGCCGTCATGAGCCACGAGCGGTGTGTGCGCATGACGGCGTGGTTCCATCACGGCCCCGCCCGCTCATTAATTCGCCCGCACAGGCGGGGAATTAATGCCGCGTGGGCGGAGCGGCAGCTGCATGACGGAACCACGCCGTCATGAGCACACGGCGCCCGTGGCTCATGACGGCGTGGTTCCGTCATAAGCACGGAAAGGGTTAATCAAAAGTTGTTTTGCACATCATTCTGTGTTGTTGCTGAATGGAGCATGCATAGGAAGAGCATACAAACTATCCAAATCACATCCTCAACACATGTCGTACACACACGTCTCCCCTGATGAGGTGTAGCAATCTGATGGCCAAAATCCAAATCCAGAATATGTGTTGTCTGTGAACAGACACACACATGTGTACGTCGACATGTTGTACCACAACATGCATACATGCAGAGTCCAATTCAAACCATGCACAAGTATATTAATGCATATGTATGTTGTCCATAATTGTCCCAGTATGTCAAGTGTACCCATGTAGCAGTGCCACTGTCAACTAGACTCTGTCCCACATTAGTGGCAAGGAAAATGTAAAGAGCACCCAATGATTCCAATCTCAAGCAGACAAGATGTAGACTCCCAGTCACCCTCAGCGACTAGCAATGAGGTACCCTGATGATGTCCCAACAAAGTAGCCATCAAAAACTCAAGGTTGATGCCTAACATGGAACATGTGCCAATGGTGCACCCTCAACAATATATGCACAGGAGACGTCAGGTTTGTACAATGTGCCTGTAAATAACCACCCATGTTTATTTACATAGACCCATACATCCTGACAGTCACAACATGGAGTCAATACACAGGGCACGGACAATGACAACATGGTGATGTGTAGTCTCTCAAGTAGAGGCAAGTCAATTTCAATGATGCTGATAAAGTGTAGCAAAATCAACATGTCAAACCAGAAAGTACAAACTTGAACAATGCACACACACCTAAGAAGGCATTCTGCAAACACAGCAGGCCCATGTACTACTAGCCACATATCTATTCAATCTGTTTCAGGTGACCAAGGATATGCACTCCCGCCGTGGCTGAAGACACCCCTCAGAGTGACACACACACACAGGTCCAGAGAGACTACAACGTTGCACTGGGACACACAAGGGCCATTGTTGAACGGACATTTGGAGTCCTCAAATCCAGGTTCCGGTGCCTTGATGCATCGGGGGGCCGACTCCTGTACAGTCCTGAAATCGTGTGCAAGATCATAATGGCCTGTTGCATTCTGCACAATATATAGGTACATACCAACACGCCATTGGATGAAGAGCAGGAGGATCAGGACAACCCATCTGATGGCCAGGATGAAGAGGCAGATGCGAGACACACACCAGCCTCTGCTGCTGGAACAGCAAGAAGAGAACAAATAATCTCCAATTTTTTTACCTAATCACAGGACCAAATATCACATCCCAAATATATAAACATCGTAACTTAGTACACTAAAATACCACAACAACAAAGTCTTGTATGCTTGTTTCATCATTTCACAAGTACACATATCTGTCAAGTGAAAGTCAAATCACAATATGTGCAACACACCTATCACGTATAGCAGTTGATCCAATATCAATCATCCATGTGAATATGACATCTAACAAAGTGATCACCAACATGTGTTGATGATAGGATGCAACATATGTTTGTCCCTTGAATGGCAACATCTGCAAGCAGATCACATGTTCAAAAATGTTATGCACAAGCAGGCTTTTCCATGGATGAACTGCTGATACGACCCCTGGTCCTCCTCTCCCTCACCACAACCATTACTAACAACTCAATACTACAGCAGGCGTCAATATACAACACTCTCTCTGACTCACTGGCTAAGCAAGCATAATCCTTTGTGAGCACAGATAATCAAATACAGGGTACAGCATGGAATGCAAACTATGCAATTAAAAAAACTGATGCAGGGGATGATAGTGGACATTCCAATTTGCCTCATCACATGTCCCCGGCATCACAAGTCCAGCAGAGCTGATGGGCCTCCTCCTCTACAGTGATGGTCTGCGCAACATACTCTTGCTTACATACGTTGAGAGCACATTCAAAGAGATCGGATGTCTACCCTGCGACATCAGTGTACTCATGGTGTGTGTACTGCAATGCACACTAACATTTGTACACAACCAGTACCAGCCTTCAATTATGAACACAACAATTTGCAACATGCATACTTCACATAAGTGTTGTCAAAACAAGAACATGACAAGACTTGACATCAGGTGATGTTCATTGTTCATGCAATAACTCTAAAGAAATGTGACTACCAGATCACGTACAACACAGGCAATGTCATCTCTGTCACTCTGTTAGTCAGCAGCATCTGTGTCTAGACACCAGGGTCTCATACAAAGACACAGTATGATCCGCAGGACATGTGGACAGCTCGTGCTGGCAGGCATTGTCCCTTTTGCTTTTGCAAGGACTGTGACATGCAAAGTGCATCCATGACATTACAAAGTAACAATGACATGTTCACATGTGCAGCTGGGTCTGCAACTTGCTTCCTCATGGCTCAGTGTGTCGTGTAGAGCTATGCATAAATCTGAGGATGCAGTTCCCTCATGTTATCTGTTACACACATATAAGTATGCATAATCTGCTCTGTGTGTGTGGTATATTGTAGTCCATTGGGTACTATTGATATGTGTAGAGACAATACCAAAACTAACTTACAATGTCAACTGTGCACCCAATCCACATTGTAACATACAAGATAACATTAGCTCATTGCTGACATGCATGTCTTTTCATGTGATGTTGTGTGCACAAGAACAGACCCACAACATGTAATGTTTGGACTAGCATTTTTGGTAATGTTGTCGTTTGAGATGGTCATTGCACACTGAGCAGAGACCATGTAATGGCCAGCAACGCAGGACAAGCATACACATATCTAGTCAAAATGAATCCCTGAGTGCCATTCCACAGACTGTCATCAATGTCCCCCTCTGTGTCTACAGATATTCATACACTCCAATGTGAATGTGCAGCCATAGCTGAGCATTGCATGCGGATCTGCTAATTTCATGGACAGGTATTGACTGCCTGTTGATCAAGTACATATGTGTAGCAAGACCATCAGACTTGCACAAACATCACAGCAATGTGTGATGTCAGAGGCTCACATGTAGTGACACATACCACCAATGCCAACCGTAATGTGTGACACCCTGGCAAGGGATCTACATAAACACATGTCCAGTCAGAAACAGACACCAATGTGAGAAAAAAATGCCTCCTAATGACTCTGGACCACTAACATATGTACAGAACATATACAGCACACAAAAGTACAACACACAGATCACATCACTAATACATAATGTACTGTTATTTCAGACTAAATGCATGAAATGTAACATATATTGTTCATGTGTAAATTAGCGATTAAAAAAAAACGCTATTACCCCTTTGCGGCAATTATTTCCATTTCCGGGACGAAAAATACTCGCACAATACACATATATACATGAAATATTCCCGCTCAGCCCTTGGGTTGTGAAACATCGTCCTGGCACATGCAGGTGTACAGTACACATGCACTTTCTCTTTCAGTCACACTGTTACTGTGTTTTGAGAGTTGTGGAGGTTTTTGAAGGTGTCTGCTGTTCTTGGTGCGTTTGAGAGAGTTTTGTGTGTTGTGTACTGTCCATACTGTCCTAGTCAAGTCCTGTATCACTGTCCCTACGTGTGAATTTCAAGTGTCTGATTGTTTTGTTGGGTGTACGTCTCTGGGGTATCTTTGTATAGTTAAGTAGTTATTAGTGTTTGACTGTGGGTACTTTTTTGGTTTGCCTGGGGGGAAGTATTGTATAGGGGTATGTTAGGGCAGGGTAGAGAGGGCAGAATGTCAGAGGGGGCCGTGGGGGCCTTCCTCTGGCTGGTAAAATTTTACCTGCCCAGGATGGTTGAGGCTGGGGTACGCATCCTCATGGGGTACGATGTGAAGGTACGGAAGGTGAGTTGGGAGCACATCCGTGAAAAGATGCTGGACATGTTGGGTGTGGACAGGACTGTCCAGCAGTAGAAGCACAGGTGGCAGGACTTTGTTGGCCATGAGGGTGACCTATTGGATCATCCTGGACTAATCGTCCGGATGCAAGGTGGTAAGTTAATGAACAACATCTTATGTTAGGGCAGGGTAGAGAGGGCAGAATGTCAGAGGGGGCCGTGGGGGCCTTTCTCTGGCTGGTAAAATGTTACCTGCCCAGGATGGTTGAGGCTGGGGTACGCATCCTCATGGGGTACGATGTGAAGGTACGGAAGGTGAGATGGGAGCACATCCGTGAAAAGATGCTGGACATGTTGGGTGTGGACAGGACTGTCCAGCAGTAGAAGCACAGGTGGCAGGACTTTGTTGGCCATGAGGGTGACCTATTGGATCATCCTGGACTAATCGTCCGGATGCAAGGTGGTAAGTTAATGAACAACATCTTATCAAATTAGAGGATGAATGCGCAAGACACAAATTATGTTGTGCACAAGATAGACACACACATCATTTAAATAGCCATTTGGCAAAATATCTTGCCTGTCATGACATACTGTGTCACACCTACATCCTTGATAATTTTGTAAACTTCACATGATCAACTGGCTGCAAATCTCCGCAAGATACATATTGTGGGTCACCAAAAGTCCGGAGCACGTGACATACCTGTGCGAATCTGAATGACTGATTTGACCCTCAAACATCACACATATTGATATGTGAGAGTAGATTTAACATCCATGTAGAATTGGGACAGGTCGTAGTCTGTTATGTCAATCAGATCATGGCATGGATGCCCACTACGGCACCAGTGTGACCCTGACATGTGTTGTGTGTAAGACCAGCTCAGCAGATTGCAACATGTATGGTAGAAATTACTTTATTGATTTAATTTAAATCATAAAAGGAGCGGCACAACCGCTAAAACACATAAAATTCATAAGCAAGATACAGATTAATTGATAAATTCTCATTAAAATATTTGATAAAAACTTTTAAAAATAAAATACGATTGGTTCCTTCAGATTTGTAATAGTGAGTCAAGCTATAAAATGCATAGTTCTTATGTGGGCTGTGGATTGATTAACTACACTTTATCACTTTGCATGCTTTGCCAGTTCAAGTTCTCTGTCTCTCTTTTCTAGTTCATTTGCAGCTAAACTCAAAAACTTTGTTGCTTTGCATGCCAATTGTACTGTCGAGCCTCCTAAACATTTTATTACGGCGGATCTACAAGTCCTTATTTGTTCTCTTTTCATTATTGGCCGCAAAAGTTCTTTCCGTATGGATAATAGTGCCGGACAAATACAAAGTAGGTGGAGCAATGATTCGTCTCCTTGTCCACAAAGGCGGCAGTCCATTGAGGGCCAGGTCCGTTTCCATTTTGGGATTAGGTCTTTAGTTAGATAAACTCCCAGTCTCAGTAAAATCAGTTGCTGCTTCATGCGATTTGCAAAATGTTCCGGCAGGTATGATTGAGGCTTTAACATTTTGTATGTTGGCAACACAATCCATGCGTTGATTTTCGTGGTCAATGAGGCTTTATCCTTTTCTTGAGATATCCAAATGATCGTTTTATTGACTTTTCGTTTGAACTCCGGGTAGGATAGTGTCATAAGGTTTCTGCACATACACAGAGCTATGCACAGGAAAATGGGACCCCGGAATACAGTGGTTTGCCACCATATACCGTAGCACCCAAAAACCCCAACCCAACTAGCTTAGCATCCCATTAGCACCCAAGTACTAATGTTTGGACAACCCAGAACACGGTATCTTTATCTCAGGACTCACAGAAGCAAGAACACTCTTTCGCCACTCACTCGTACTTGTCCACAAGGTGCGTAGTAAGAGACACTGGATAGGTTAAAACGTTTATTCCAACTTACGTGCTCTAATGTACAGTACACGTGTCAGTACTAATAGCATAATGCATATGACTAATATAAGCAGCATGGTTACAATTCCATAGAATACAAACGGGGAAAGCATCTCAGAGCTCAGTGGATAAACGTACAAATAACATTACCACCCTCCCCTTGCAGTAAGATAGTTTATTATAATAATAGAAGACCTCTGGGCTTTGACTAGCGAACCCCCATACCTCAGTCTCTAGATGCAGAATTACATCAGCAGGACATCATAGCTCTTCTCACTGAAAGGGATTTCTCCAAGTGTGTTAAGCGCTAGTAAACCACAGTATTAAAAGCATATCAAATTCTTCATGGCAATTGCACCTAATGTTATGTCTGGGTGCGCGAGACTGGCCACATCAGGAAGAACCAAAATACATTGTTATGCGACCTTGTACATGTTTGTGCAGACTGAGCCCAAAAAGGGGAACAACAGAAAATGCAGACAGTGCAAAAGAACTTGGCACGAGCAAAGGGCGAGGGAGGCCGGGCTCAGTGTAACGTGCGCAAAGAAAAGCAGCATGGCAGCCAGGCCTAGGCCAACATAACAAGGCAGGTAACAATCCACAAGACACCCTCCCCTGGTCAGTCCAGCGGCCAGGACAGAGGCCTATCAGAGGAGAAAAATAGCCGTCGGAGCACAGGAAGCGCCCAAACGGCGAAGGGCAGGTCAATCCATGAAAGTGAAAGTGCAGAAAAAAGCCATACCCTCCAAGAGTTCATCATTGGAATCGTCAAAAAACATAGATGCCATCCAATCCATGAGTTCAAAGAGCAGGAATGCTCCTCAGCAAAGGGAGCATCCAGAAGCAATGCGGGACAGCTTGCGTGATAATTGAAACAGCTTCGTTGTAGGAGATCCTGGGCAGCCGCCCAGATATCCCATTGCGCCAAAATCCCCAGTGCAGCCGCACGCGCCATACAGCCAGCAACGGAACAGTCCTGCTCATGGGCCTCTAAGGGACCCATCAACTGAACAAAATCCGGAACAGACAATGACGAATTGGAGAGGCAATAATCCAGAGTCCAGGTGAAAGGACAGCGGACACAAGTCATCACAGGTTGCACGCAAGTGAAATACGCAAAGCGAAATGAAAGAGTATATGACACACTCAGTGTCGCCAATGGCAAGACACCAAAACCGGCCAAAAGGCGCTCACGGAGCAGCTGGAGGCGTTCTGGATCGAGCAGGTCCCGTCGGGGAGCAGCCATTGCGCAGAAAGCAAATTAAGAGCAAGACACCAGCCGCTAAAGCGAGGATCAATGGGAAACCGCCAAAGACACTGGAAAATATAGAATGTATGAAAGCCGGGATGACACCAAAAATAGTTTGGAAGGAGGACACCAAGCCCGACCCAACGACCTTAAAAAAGTGTACTAGGCCTTCAGTGTTAGATGCGTTAAAAATACGATGTATTAACTCCCCAAAATGTTGGGGGAGATTAGTGTTCAAAAGGGCCTGTATTTCACTGTGGGTACTCGCCACCTGGAGAATGAATGTCTCCCGGGCGGACGTGAGCATAACTTCCTCGTTTAATAATAGTGCCTTTATTCTGCTCAGTCTATTGAAATCTGCTTCCATGGTAGGGATGGAAGGCCAAATAGAGATATCAACCTTGCCATGAGGGGGAGGAAAAAGCACATTTTTGCAGCAGACAACCCTGTGCGAAACTGTTACAATGTAAGGAATGCCAGCCTGCAGGCCACAACAGTTTTCGTTATTTAAAAGTAAATAACTACCATTGGAAAGGAGAGTGAAAGTAGGAGAAATAACAGGAGCAGGAATACCTTTCAGCACACAAGCAAGATTAGGAGAGGAAACGCTACATGAGCCATGCAATTTAATGTGTTTACAAATAAGCGAATGACCTATAGTCGAGTCGCAGTACTCCCCCGTGAGAAAGACTTCCTTGCCGTCCCGAAGGCATTTATACATGAAAGGCAAGGACCAGAGTTCATGCAGGAAAGCACTGCCCAATGGCCGGTAACGGCCCACAGGATAATGTTTCATGCACGAGTCAAATTCAAACAAGGAAAAAGGTAAAACGATAACCCCATGAACTAGCCATACAGCAGAATCGAGTTCTGCAACAGAGAACGGCAAAGGTTCCACCTTTTCGATATGTAATAGAGTGTACGTTGCATCTTTCATGGACATAAATTGCTGTTTATCAGTTAAGTTAAAAGGTAGAAATAAGGCAGAGGTGTTCAAGAAATGCCACGGCACTTTACCTAACTTAAGTGTTTGTAAAGTCCATGCAAACTGCATAACTGAGCGCAATTGATTCTGACCATGATATAGCACAGAAACATCATCTTGTACAATATCAACAACAGAGGACACAATATTCTCTAAAGTGTAAATGCGAGAAGACAGGGTATTAATACTATTGTCAACAACAGCAAGCACCTTTTCCATATTTGCTTGATCTATTTCCCGAAGACGGGAAGCAGCTTCCATTTGTGATAGCTTCCAGAGTTCATTATATGTTTCATAAATGAATCTTTTAGGTCGGGGACCACGAGGTCCCAAAACAAAGTCGGACAGATCAATATTGCCTGTAAGGAGGGACAAATGTTGTTTAACAGAATCAAGGGACGAATGTTGCAGCCATTGTTTGCATAATTTACCAACAGAGTATGTAGTGACAGTACGGGCATCAGTAAACCTCGGATCAGGCCTATTCTGTGTGTAGCTAGCACCAGTATCATGAAAACGCATTTGACATGCATTAGATGATATAGGCCATATTAACCAGGGTGACTGAACCAGCTCAGAAACATTAAACGAATTATTTTGTAACATTGCCTGCAGGGACACGAGGGACATATTGAATCGTGAGCTTTCATTTGGAAAACTCGACAGGGATGGTATTGATGGCGTATTCAATTGTTTAGTGGTTGCTAAGCCCCAACATGTAGTCTGATAGATGGAAGCATTTAGGAACATAATTTGGGTAGGGATGAGGCAAGCACGATGCAACGCCTCGGTTCCCTGTACCTGCCATGGCTTGGAGCCCCAAATAGATTTTAAATCCACTGTATTATCCCAGTACTCATAACCACCCACAGCTAGGGCACTCAGAAAGGAACCTGAATAAAGCAATTTGGTGTGTGTCAACATAATTTTCTGAGTTGATGTGTTATTAAGTCTAAAATAATAGGATGCAGGGTTCGACCGATTAAAATCAGTAAAATAATTAAACTTATTTCGAAGAGTTTGAGAGCTACCTGGCAAGGGGTTTGGACAATGTTCCCATTGGGTATAGTTAACAGAACTACGCAGGGCACTGGGCTTATGGAGAAAATGATTACCCCAATGTTGGTAACAATACAAATCGGCATAATTAGCAGAATTCATATATAGATCTTCAGCATTAAAAGATGCATAATATTTTAAATCGGCAAACAATGCTTCAACGGCATGCACATCCCAATCATCAGAATGAATATTATTTTGTACTACATCACCCATTGAAACACGAAGGACATTAGGTACATTAATAATTTCCGTCGGACCATGGATTTGATAGTTCACTGCATCCCATACGATGCCATCAGCAACTGGGAAGGCTGAGATGTTCACAAATGTGTGGTCACGCTTCATGATGTGAGACGAGGAATGAGGAGCCAAAGTTCCAGAAACATAGTCTACAGCAGAGCGTTCAGGTAAATAGTGACCATTAATTAGTAGAAAAAACACTGTGACAAAGCCAATGGACATGAACAAAAATATCAAGAAAAGTACCAACCAGATGTATGTCCAGGGGGAATCAAAAAATTGTCTCTAAACCAGGATATAAAAATACTGAACTTGGATGGAACTTTTGAAGATGTGGAATCCGAATCAAAGGAATAACGAGTCGGGCTTAGTGGCGTTGTTGGTTGATGTGCCACCGATTCAGATGCAGGATAAGTATACTCGTCCTCGTCGATATTGGTGGAAAGTTGGGGATCAATCGTAGTTTCAGGCAAATCAACCATCTCAATTACAGCATCAGCGATCGTTCGTGCAGATGGACTATGAACATATGTCCGATAAATGGCAGGACAAGAGACCGCCGGTGTGACACTATTCAGGATCGGCCAGGCGCTGTAGCTTGACATTTTCAACTGAGATGTATCTGTTCTCTTTGCGACCAGGAAGCGGTGGTAAAATGACTGTACGTGTTCCCTTCAGGCCAAGAACTGGAACCGGTGCACGAAAAGAGGGGCCAAATTCTTTTTTGTTTTCAACCTTCTCTCGAACCAGTTCTCCAATTTTCGGAAGCCAGCCGGCTACCGGAATCTGCAACGCAGGATCTGTGGCTGAAGGTAAATGTGTAGTTGCAAGTTTGTCTCGGGCTTCTTGTAAGTCCTGTAACATAGCAGAATGGTTATCTACATCAAACTTGGCGGATTGCGCCGCGATGTCTGGACCCTCAAGGTCAGGCACAAACATTCTTATGCCAAAGAGCATTTCGTATGGGGTCCGCCCACCCAGAGGTCTTCTAGGGAGATTATTAAGTGCACGCTGAACGGTATACAAATGGGCCAGCCAGTTCCTGCCAGTACCTATAACCCTAGCTGTTAAGGATTGCTTTAAGTCACGGTTCATTCGTTCAACGATAGAGTTGCCCTCAGGCCTATACGGAGACGAAAATTTCACCCGCACCCCAAGCGAAGCCATTGCATCCTTGTAAGCCCTAGAGGCAAACGCTGGACCTTGGTCCGAATGGAAGGTGCCGCATGCGAAAATTCCCACAAAGACACGCAAATCCCTGATTACATTTTGGGCGTCAGCACTCCGTTGTGGCCAGACCCAGAGAAACCGTGTGCACGAGTCCACTGCCACTAAGATGTATTTATAAGCAGTGTCTGATGAGAATGGACCGCAGTGATCCAAGTAAACACACCCAAAGGGTCTGTTAGCAATGCAGAGCGGTGTTTGTGGTGGACGTGTTACCGTGGAAGGCTTAATCTGTTGACAAACGTCGCAAGAAAGCACAAAAGCACGGGTGTCTTTATATAACCCACGCCACCAATAACGCTGCTGCAAGATGGAAACCGTAGCTGACACACCTGCATGTGCCGAAGCCATGCCTTCGTGTGCAGCTGATATCAAGGCACTCCTGCGGTCCGCGTTGGGGATCAGCCGATCTCCAACGTCAGGTATAGTTACATAAGGAACCTGATCGGGACTTAATTTGTAAGAATACTTGGAAGGGAAACCTGTAGGGTAATTATCACCTTCCTTGGTTGCAGCAATAGCTGCTAATATAACAGGGTCTATTTTAGACATGGACCTGGTAACCGCTGCTACTGAACACGTGACTACTGCTGAACGGGCAGCTTCATCTGCCAGATCGTTACCAATAGCGTGTGCGCCCACCCGCTGATGGCCTAAGGTGTGAACCACCTGTGTGAGGGGCAGACGTTGTTGCAATTCTGCCACTCGAACCCAAAGCATTTTATGCTTAATTGTGCTCCCTTTTGCGTCCTTGTAGTCGTTTTTCGACCAGAAAAACAGATTGTCATTGTAAGATTGTACACAGTAGAAGGAATCACATACAATAAGAGTGGTCTCATCCTGAGAAGCGAACTCAAGTGCAAGTAGCAATGCATGCAGCTCGGCCAATTGTGCGGTACTATCTCCAAGTGTGCGAGTGTGCACTACAGAGGATTTGAACGTTCCATTCACAAAGGAACCCGCAACAATAGCACATGCAGCTGAATAAGCGTGCTTGGACCCAGTGGCCGGTTGCGCCGAACCATCGGTGTAGATCACACATTTGTAATCCTCAAGCGGTAGTAAAAACAAAGGAGGAGGATGAACGAATTCATACTGCAAAAACTCCTGAGTCTGAAGAGAAGAATCAAAAACAAAAGTGACGTCCGAAGACGTCAAAGATGTAGCCCATTGTATCCAACGGGGATGCATTGCTTTTGAGTTCGGTACACTTGCCTTTGTTACTGCCTCCAGGGCAGGACAGGGTGTTACCACCAGAATCCGCTTACCCTGTGCCAGTGCGCGTTCTTTTAGAATCGCCATTTGCACTGCAGTCAGTACTTTTTCAACCGATGTAAAGCGCAATTCAGCGGAAGTGTACAGATGTGACTTGTATGCGATAGGTACTGTATCACCTTCATTAAAGGTTAAATAGGTGAATCCCACCGCCCCCGGAATTATTCTAATCACCAGGTTTGTGTGGTTATCACGAGTCAAAAGATATTTAGACTCTAAAAGGCCTGTCTGCAAAGACTGCAGAATTGAGGTATGCTCAGGCAGCCAGCAA
The DNA here is from genome assembly GCA_963921515.1 of Calotriton arnoldi. Taxonomy (NCBI): domain Eukaryota; kingdom Metazoa; phylum Chordata; class Amphibia; order Caudata; family Salamandridae; genus Calotriton; species Calotriton arnoldi. The sequence goes on along the minus strand of CAWUFW010013352.1, from coordinate 95,139 downwards.
GACCTTGAATAAGTAGGTTGTATCAAAGCATACAAAGGCTTGATACGCTGGGCATATTCGGGAATGTAAGTACGCCCGAAGTTCAGGAAACCCAGCAAAGACTGAAGCTTCTTCAGAGTATTTGGGGGCACAAATGTGCACATTTTTCCAAGAAATGGGGGCTAAGCCCTTACCTTCGTTATTGAGCTCATAGCCCAAGAACAGAACGGTAAATTCAGCAATGTGTGACTTAGCAAAGTTAAATTTGTAACCCTGCTCCGCAAATTCAAGAATAATGCGGTCCACACGGGACAGATGCTGATATAACTCGTCGTCTGTCAGATAGATGTCATCAACGTACGAACATGCGTCTTGATCAATGTCATTTAACAAAGAAACAACACGGGCGGCGAATATACCCGGACTATTTTTATAGCCCATGGGTAATCGCCGGAACTGGAATAATTTACCACCGGATGTGAATGCGGTCCATTGACCACTCTCCGGGGCTAGGTTGTGCGTGTAGAAACCGTTTGAAAGGTCAAGTGTCGTTTTGTATTTTTTACGAACAAGACTGTCTACAAGCGCAGAACTGTGTGTATTTTGCACCGCAAAGTTCCGACAATGAGTATTTAAATGCCGGTAATCCAAAACTAAGCGGTACGATCCATCGGGTTTAGAAACCACGAAAAGGGGATTGTTCATAGGTGATACGGATGGTTCAATTACTCCCTGATATTCCAACTGTGTCAGAATTTCGGAGACGGGGCCTTTTGCCTGCCGTTTGATGGGATATTGGGGTTGTGTCTGCGGTAGTGACCGCAAAGGTATTGCATGAGGAGGTGATTCTTCATCCCATCCCACATGGTTGCGGTATAACGCTGGTGCCAGGTACACAGCCCACTCAGCTGCAAGTGCTTCAGCTTTGTCTTTTGGGACATGCCGTGAGAAGCTTGGAAGGATTACCTCCTCTCCTTTATGTGCAGCTAAAACGAATGGGGGTGGCCAATCCACCTCTGCTAACAAAATGTCATATGAAGAGGTTAGATTTTCCCAAAAAATCCCTTTTATTTCACGCGGTATGTCACCTTCAATTTGTATAACTATATTATATAGTCTGTCAGGGGGTGCCACTCTCGTGTCAGCTGTCTCTACAGTAACGAATGTTTCAGTTGCTGTCGCCTCCATATGAGGACGTAGCGCCTCCCGCACTATGGTAACTTCCGCGGCGCTGTCTAGGAGGGTCACTGCCCACGTCCAATTCTGGAGTCTCGTTCTCACGGTCTGAGGCATATTTCGCTGTGACAGCGGCAACCTTTTTCTTCTGAAATTGCGGTCGAGGAAGATGAAAGTCTTCTGCTTTCCCTCTGACTTGTTGTCGAGGTTGGTCTCGCTCCTGGGGAGCCTCTCGGCCCCTTCCTCTATCTTGCCGTCCTCCTCCACCAGCCTGTGACGACGTCTGGGCCTGTGAAGAACGAGGAGAACGCGTATCAGAGCTCTGAAACCTTTCTGGTGATTTAATCCTTGACCTATCACGTAAATCATAAGTACGTTCAGAAGAAACCGAAACTGGGGAAGCGCCTCTCGACCCCGGCTTCTTTTGTTGCTTACCCTGCTTTTTCTGTCTCCAACTCTTTTTAGTGAAGACTGGTTTATCATCTTTCTCAGATGCACTTTTTGTTTGTATAACTTGTGTTTGCGATTGAGTTTGCATTTTTACAAAAGGCTTGTTGCCTAGGCTATTTCTTCCAATTGTTTTATAAGCCCGGGCTATTATTTTCGGTAATTCGCGAGGCCTGTCCAACTCTGGGACCAAAGCCAAAGCATTCGCTACTTGAAAGTTCATAGCATCGCCCTTGACATTTCCAAGGATCAGCTCAGCTACTACATCAAACACTCCCACTAGTCTCATCCCTAATTCCACAGCCGCTTCAGGGCCATGTTCATCCTGTACTTTTTTAATTACAGAGGGTAGAACCGTCATGGAAGGAGTTCCAAAACATTTTGAATAAACTGCTGCGAATACCTTACCCCAGTTTTCACATGATGTCAAATCGGGGATTATGTCTTTTGGCAAACTTATCGTGAGGATGCGGTGTTTATCTACTGGGGATGTATGGGGAAACACTGCTTCTATCTGATCGAACTTTTCTGCAAGCCAGTAAGGATAGTCGTCCTTGTTTTGTGGACGTTTGCCCATCACAGAATTTACCATGACAGGACTTATAGTCACTCCAGCTGCAATAGCTGGTTGGCCTGCGACTACAGGAGCAGCTCCATGGAGGCTACCTGTAACGTATGTCACCAAGGCTCGATGCACTCGCACCAACTCGGTATGCATAGTGCGCAGTTCCGCAAGCGGTAATGCCAGATAATTTGGATGCGGGGTATACCCGGCCAATACAGGCCAAGTGGCCCCCTGAATTGACAAGGGGCCTAAACGAACTGCGGTAGTTGGTTGTGGTAGGGCGCCATTAAACCAAACACGGTGCTGCCAAGCCGTGAGAGGCACTTCAAGAGCAGTATAGGGTCGATAGGCAGCAGGAATAGCGGTGGGTTTATATTCATGAAACAGCTTATCACCTGCATCCACCGCTTCAAAAGTGATCCAAGTGTAAAACACTTCAAAGTGATAAGCCGGATCGGCTTGAACCACAAAGACCAACTCGACCCCTGTATCGGGCACTCTATACACAGCTAAGTGGTCTCGGAGTGCCCCTCGACTATGTGCAGCTATCGCCACACCAGCCATGACTAAACAATTATATTCGACAACCTAACAGGGAGCACAAAAATGGGTCTGCTTACTAACCTTTTTTAATAACTTCAAGCTTGAAAGAACCTATAAAACATTCAATATAGGAGGTATCAACATCACATACGCCTCCGGAAGCGTACGCGAGGGGTTTGTGGACAAGCACAAGTACTACTCAAGCGTCTCGCAGATAAGCTGCCCCACGGTGGTCGCGCCATGTCATAAGGTTTCTGCACATACACAGAGCTATGCACAGGAAAATGGGACCCCGGAATACAGTGGTTTGCCACCATATACCGTAGCACCCAAAAACCCCAACCCAACTAGCTTAGCATCCCATTAGCACCCAAGTACTAATGTTTGGACAACCCAGAACACGGTATCTTTATCTCAGGACTCACAGAAGCAAGAACACTCTTTCGCCACTCACTCGTACTTGTCCACAAGGTGCGTAGTAAGAGACACTGGATAGGTTAAAACGTTTATTCCAACTTACGTGCTCTAATGTACAGTACACGTGTCAGTACTAATAGCATAATGCATATGACTAATATAAGCAGCATGGTTACAATTCCATAGAATACAAACGGGGAAAGCATCTCAGAGCTCAGTGGATAAACGTATAAATAACATTACCACCCTCCCCTTGCAGTAAGATAGTTTATTATAATAATAGAAGACCTCTGGGCTTTGACTAGCGAACCCCCATACCTCAGTCTCTAGATGCAGAATTACATCAGCAGGACATCATAGCTCTTCTCACTGAAAGGGATTTCTCCAAGTGTGTTAAGCGCTAGTAAACCACAGTATTAAAAGCATATCAAATTCTTCATGGCAATTGCACCTAATGTTATGTCTGGGTGCGCGAGACTGGCCACATCAGGAAGAACCAAAATACATTGTTATGCGACCTTGTACATGTTTGTGCAGACTGAGCCCAAAAAGGGGAACAACAGAAAATGCAGACAGTGCAAAAGAACTTGGCACGAGCAAAGGGCGAGGGAGGCCGGGCTCAGTGTAACGTGCGCAAAGAAAAGCAGCATGGCAGCCAGGCCTAGGCCAACATAACAAGGCAGGTAACAATCCACAAGACAATAGTATTGTGTGCCAAGCTTCCTCTAACTTTAAAGCGTCAATCGATTGCTTTAAAAATGGATAAACCGAGTTACTCAATCTGGATTGCCTTTCTACCTCCAGCCAGCAGTAATGTGCCAGAGACTCTTCCTCTGCTGCCCGCATTCTCCAGTAATATTTTACCAGCGCTCCTTGTCTTGACGGGATCTGTTTTTTTAACCCAAATTCTAATCTAATCCGGGCTTGAGAAATGTGGCGCAGAATTTTAAATAGTTTTTTGAAGAGACTGGTTTGGGCGATGTTCAGAATTGTTGCGTCCTTTGTGTTTAGGAGTTCTGAACCGTACGTGATTGAAGGTAAAAATTTTGCTGCCACGACCTTTAATAAATGGGTCGTCGAACAGTCATTGAGTTTTTTTGCAAGAATTTGAATGCAAATAATAGCTGTTTGGCTTTTGTTTTCCGCTGTTCTAAGTATTGCTTGTAGTTAAGGTGGCGATCCAAAGTTATTCCCAGATATTTATATGTTCCCTCCTGGTCCAGGCAGTTGCTGTTGATCGTCCAAGTGAATTTTGGTATCTTTTTGTGTGGACTCGAAAAACACATAACCTTTGGGTTTTTTTAAGTTTATGTCTAATTGGTTTGAAGCTGTGTATTCTGCTAGTTGGTTTATCAATCGTTGGAGGCCGCGGGCGTTTGGGATAGCAGCACAATGTTGTCGGCATATTGCAGACTTACTATTCTCACATTCCCCAGGTTTGGGGGTCCCCTAATGTCGAACGTAAGTTATGATCTAAGTCGGCTGTATATATATTAAATAGGCAGGGGGCTAGGACGCACCCCTGTTTTAAACCATTGGTGGTGGTGATTTTGTTTGTTGAAGTTCGACCGTCTCCCATTTTTATTTGAACCCATGTTTTGGAGTAAAGGTTAATTATTGCGTTCAGTAGATTTGTGGGGACTCCCCAGGATTCCATTTTTGCCCACAGGGCTCGTCTGGGGACCTTATCGAAGGCTGCCTTAAGGTCCACAAAACATGCATACAGAACTTTAGAGTTGGCAATGACTTGGTTGGCCAAAAGCGTGACGGCAGATGTATTTGTTAAGGTGCCCATTCCAGCTCGGAAGCCTGTTTGTGTATTGGGGATCAGTTTAATGCTGTCAACCCACTCCTCTAGGTCTTTCAGCAAGTTTGCGGCGTACATTTTTGCCTCAACATCAATGAGGGCTATTAGCCTATAATTTGAGGGATTTGAACGAGCCCCTAATTTAAATATTGGGTGTAATATGCTTCCACGCCAAGAGTCTGGGATAGTGTGGGATTCCAAAATGTTGGCGAACAGTAATGATAGATGGATAGACCAAAATACTGGATCTTTTTTAAATAGGGCGTTGGGCAGGCTGTTTGGTCCCGGCGCCCCGTCAGGCCTCTGTTTTTTTATGGCGTTTAATACTTGTTTTTGTGTGATCTGTAGATCGAGGATTAATTGATCTGACCCTGGTGTTTCAGATAAACCTCGCTGAAGTTTACCTTCAGGTTGTTTGACTTGGAGATTACTTTGATCTTTCAGATTCAATTTGCAAATAGTGAAGTCTGGGGCCTGGGAAGTTGGTTTCGGTGTGTCTGCCGTCCAATGCTCTCTTATTAGAGTGTCTCTAGAGATTCTGGCGCTGAACCGTCTCGCCTTCAATGTGTCATATTTAACAGTAGACCCGGGGGCTTTCTGGGTGTTAAATGTAGCCTCTATATGAGCTCTCCATGCATGCTCGGTTATGTCGGAGTTGTAATGCCGATTTTTCCCGTTTGATAGGACATTGATTTGGGCCCAAAACTCTTTTGAATTTTGTTGTCGACTGACATGAAGCATTTTTGTCCAAAATTGCTCATTATATGTGCGTTTTGCTGCACAAATCTCTTTTTTTAAGTCGCTTCTCATTTGTTTGATTATGGTCAGGGCCTGCCGAGAGGGTTGTTGGCCATGAGTTCGCATTTGTCTGAGAGCTTTATTTAGTTGTCTTTTTTTTATCCTTAGGGCGTGAGTGTACCATGCTGACCCGCTAATCCTGGCAGATTTTTGGTTTCTAGAACTGTGTGAAAACTTTCTATTCAGACTGTTGATAAGAGACTCCCAGGCCTCTATCCCTAATGGTTTTGCGTCAGTATCGGCCAATAGAGCGGAGCAGAACTCCATGATTGCATCTACAGAGTTGTTGTTCCATGTTAATCGGTTTAAATTGTACAGTTGGGTGAGTTGTGTGAGGGCAGTGGTTGGCCGGGACTTTTCTCGAATGTTGGTTAATATAAAAGATTGAGGGTAGTGGTCGCTGTCTACTCTTTCTATTATTTGGAAGTTCGTAATGAAGGGAAATAGGTCTGGGTCTGCTAGGGTGAAGTCGATGGTTGCTCCTGTTTTTGCCGTCACTCTTGTGAAAGCTGCCGGGCTATCTTGTGGACCTCGACCATTTAAAGTATACAATGATTGATTATCCAGTAGTGCAGCGCATTTCTTACCCGAAGTGTCACGTCTAGTTGTGTTGTCATTCCTGACCTTTATATTGGTGGGTAGGTTTTTTTCTTGGGTTTGCATCAGATTCATGTTGAAATCCCCGGACAATATTATATTGGCATATGGGTAGATTAGCTTTAGGGTTTTTATGGCAGCTACCAATTGTTGGATATCTCTCCCCTTATGCTTATAAGCTGGGTGCATGTAGATGTTCAAAATTAGCAGAGTGCAGATGATGGAAACAGTAAGTTTAATACATTGCATCCAGCAGGAGTCTAAGTCGATGTTTTCTTCTTCCCATAAAATGTCTGTTGAGATATAGATTGATAGGCCGCCTTTGGCTCTTCCGTATGCTGACTCCTTTTTAGCTGGGATAAGATGTTCCTTGTAACCTACAATTGGGGTGTGTGTTGTCTGCCAAGTTTCTTGCAATAGCAGTATGTCATACTGTAGGATGAAGTCAGCAAAATCGATTTCCTCTATTTTAGAGGCTAAGCCGTTCACGTTCCAGGAACAGATTTTACAGTCCTGCAATGTGTTTGGATTTTTATGGATTTTTATTCATGCTGCTCCTTGTTGGGTGTTTAGAGATCTCCAGTACTGGTTGTCCTCTTTATTAGCTATTTCTGAGTGTGAGATTGTAATCGTGATTTGTCTTATAGATTGGGCGTCATCCTTCATTTGGTCCTGATTCTCAGGGCCTTTCGCTCCTTTTAATATGCCCTCTGTGCAGTAAGGGTGTTGTAGGGGGCTCGGATAACGAGAAGGTTCCACCTTTTTTAGTTCAATACCCCATGATGCAAATACCTCCTTATGCCTCAGAATCTGTTCAATGACAGAATAATTTGTCCAAGTGGCTGTTGTTATTTCAGGCCCTATTTGGTTGGGGTTAGGTTTAAATTCAATTCTTTCCAGATCCCTGGATGTAATATGTTTCAGGGCAGGAAGAGATTTGAGTAACCTTATTATTGCGCTTCAATTCAATATATCGTGGGCTCCCCTCGATTTATAATGTGGGACCAATTCTATCTGGCCTTGAGCCGTAAGCGATTGTGTTTTTGTGGGGTCGATCGGGGTCCCTTTTAATGCTTCTGTTGGGTCTTGGTGATGTATTTCGACATGATGGGTATGTTTAACTTGGTCTTGTTGTATGCTTTCAATGGGCTCTCTAAACCTAAGGGACTGTGGATTAGTTTTAATTTTATTATTAACAATTCGCGCCTGTATGGCTCCTTTCCCACTTAGTGCTACGTCCTGCGTGCAGATTTCACTTGTCTTTATCTTTAGCTCCTGTTGTATTTGGATTGTGTCTGTTTTTACAGTTTCTTTACTTTTTACGTTGTTTTGTTCCTTCTTAACCGAGGGTTTGAATATGTCATATATTTTACTTATTGACGAATTTTCCTTTATTTGCGCGTCGTGGTTTCTTGAAGCGGCAGCCTCTTTTATTGCCCGGTTGTTATGATCCGGCGTGCTGACTGTATCGCTGTTGCTTTCATCACCTTTATCTTGTCTTTTCTGGGTGGGTGTCAGTTGTGATTGTGGAATAGGTTTATTTAATTTACTTTTCCTTGCTTTCCTCAGGCGTTTCCGTTCCCGCTTTGTGAGGGATGTTTTCAAGCTTATTTGTTCCTTGTTTTCTAAAGCTTCCTTTGATAAGTTGCTTTGATTAGGAATTGGCGATGAGCCTTCTAAATATGACTGTTCATCTGGTTGTTCGGACCCTTTCTCGGCGTCAAGTAAATTTCTGCATTCGCCTTCTTGAGAATTAATTTCCTCTTTTAACAGTTGATATTAATATTGGAGATGTCCCCACTAATTCTGTCTGCTTCCTTGGAGTCTCTTTCCATAGATGTTATGGAATTAAGTTGTGTTTCCCTGACTGCCCCCAACAGCTCTGACATTATGGTTGGGACAGTTGCGAGCTTATCGATTATTTGGTAGCAATGGCAAGTGTGGTATGTGATATCCTGCGCATGTTGTACCTTTATTATCATGGCGTTTAGATCGTGCAATTTTTGTTCTATTCCCTGAACATATAATGCTAAGACATTTAATAGCTCGACTTGAGTATCCAGCTTGTCGGCATGATAGGTCATAGCTGAGCCGATCGTTTTCATAATGCCTAATAGCTGATTCCAAAATGGTCCTGTTGATGGACCTTCTTGTTGTTCCGTTGAATGTTGTCCCCCTTGTTTCTCGGTGCTTCGTCGTTGCGCAGATAAGTTTTGTGCTTCTAAGTGGCTGAGTGGGTTGAATTGTTCGGCCTCGTAAGAGTCGTAGGGCGCTGGCCCGTTTTTCTTTTGTTGAGCTGGTCCCTGCTTCAACTGATGCGCGATTTGTGAATTTAGTTAATTGGTGTTTTCAAATTAGTGGAGAATTGTTCTTGCCCGTAGACTGTTTGACCCCCAAACTGGTCAAGGGGTTGAGGGTCTGCCAATGAGTGTAGTAATGCGCAGGAGCTATCGATGCTATCCTGCCAGAGCACCAGGTTGTCCTCCGGGCTCTGCACTTCAAGGCACTGCTGGGCGGTTTGTTGTTGCTGGTGTTGTTGGCTTAGTTGGCTTGATTGAGCCTGGCGGGTCCATTGTTTCGACATGGACTCCCAGTTTAATCCCGGGTCATTGTGGACTACAGCCTGAACGGTCTGTTGATGGGATCCTTGATGGTCAGTAAGTGTGCTCAAACGGCCCTGTATAGGACTGGCACAGCTTGCTTCTTCTAATATGATAAACTTAGAGTCCATTTGTTCTGTGTCTTCCTTTTTTGCTGTTTTGCTAACACTATCTTTATATGTCTCATTACCTGGACTGCCCCCCTTGGTCTTCTTAACTTCCTTGACTACTTGGTGAGCCTTTTGCTTCCCCAGAGATAAACTACGACATACTTTTAAAAAGTCTGTTATGAGAGCCCGCTTGTTAGTTTTAATGCTGGTTTTGATGGGGGAACAAGTGGCAATAGTAAGGGTGTGGTTGTCTTCTTGGATGTTATCTATTTTACTCTCCCTTTCTTTTTCATGATTTTGAAACGCTTCCAAATCCAGTTCCTGTTCCTTTTCCTGTGGCTTGCTGAAATTTTCCATTACTGTTTGGTCCTCTCCCTCCTCTTTGGATTTCTGTTGCTGGTTGCCTGTCGTCCCCCTGACTTTTCCTGATCTCATGGTGGGTTATTGGCGCAGATTTTTATTCAGTTTTTGGCTCACCTGGAGCAGTACGACTTGCTTGGGAGCGATTTCCCTGCACTTGTTGGTTTTACTTGTAGTTTTGGTTGCTGCCGCCTTGCACCTTTGTATCCTGGGGCATAGTGGTCTTGGGGTATTTGCTTTGTTTGCTTTAGGCACTCCTGGTTTTATCATTGAGCACCCCGGATGCCCTAATTCGTCTTGCTTTGGCTTTTACTTGACTTTTATTTGCTGAGTACTGAGTGATCTTGCTTTTGTTCTACAGCCGGAGCGCCAGGAGGAGCTGCCGAGGAGTGGGACGAAGGGGAAGCAAGAGCGAAAGCGAAGGCAAGCGGGCACACAGGGCGAGGTCGTAGGCAGCACCACGATCTAATCGTGCTAATCGTGCCGCCTCCGCCGAGGGCTCACTCTCACTGCGGCCGCCTGCTAATGGCGGCCGCGCTTGCCACTTACCGCAGACGCCCTCACGAGACTCTTCCGTCCTCCGTCTTCCCAACTGGGCTGCTACCTCTGCTGCGTCGGCTGCTGCTGCTGCTCCCACTCGCTCACTGCGGAACCACGGAGCCACATGTATGTAACGTGGCAACACACCTTCCCATTCCAATGACTGTATTTTTCCATGTAAATATCAATGATGTATGTTATCTTGCAAATCGTGATGTAAATAAAATTAATTGTACCTTTAACATTTTTCCAACAGCAGGAAGACCCTTGATCACACAAGGAGACGTGGATGCATTCATGGACCCACAAGCCACAGGTGAGTGTGTTGTCACTAGCTATGGATAATGTGTCGACATATGCAAGCAATGACACAGGCCACGTATGTTGTAGTACACATTGTGTATGTGCATCACACGACAATCACCTCTTGTGTGATGTTGCTGCATCAAGTCAAGTGTATAGCACATCAGCATCATGTGATGCAGGAGGACATAATTGCCATTTCTAACTTGGTGTTGCAACTGACTCATATGAGTCACAACACCGTATCTATGTCCAAGCACAGAATGCATGATATGGGTGATGTCATAGCCATGTCATAGGGTCAATCACACAGCATCACAAACATTTATGTGCCCTGACATTATTGTGCAATGTTTCCAGATCTGCATCCGCCAATTTCAATTGGAGGGAGTCATATGTGATGAACTTTTTTTGCAATGAACATGTCACAACTGCTGTAGATCATTATTATGCAAAGTGATGTGTCATTCAGACATGAACTATTGACAGATAACCACATACAAACTTATTGAGAAATAACTAGAATGTACTATCATCACCATATGGTATTTTCCCCCATGGCATCAACTGTGTCACCACAAGACAGTGTGGCATATGCACAAGCCCCTATGGCCACCACAACGTCACTTTCTTCTACTCAGTGGTGGCAATGGTGTGTGTGCATTATTTACAAGTCAGCGTTAAGCCACTTAATGTATTGTATCTACTCGTATCAGTCTCCTTCCATGTGTGCTGCCTTGTGCAGCACACATGGAAAATGCAATTTGCCATTCTTTCTTCATGCACAGGAAGGTGTCCCTTCCTGTACATATACAAACTTTAATGAAAATGCCATTCTGTCACCTTCATGTGTGCTGCATGAAGCAGCACACATGAAAGTGACATTATGGAATTTCAGGATTGTGTATGTGCATTTTGGTGCACCTTGAACAATACTCCCCTGCACGTAGCCCCCCTAGCACCATGGTGCAATGGTGCCTGCATTGACGCTAACTTGAAAAACTTAGCGCCATTGCAGGGTTAAACACTAAACACAAGGCTGCACCACTTTCTTGTCAATATGGTGCAGGCTTGCATTTCAGATGTGACGGAGAGAGGCACTAAGCCAGGAAGGACAACACATCTCCCAGCCACTTCCTTGTACATATCCCCCCATGAGTATGTGTCACAGAGGGATGAATGACATGATGGAACATCAACAAGTTTTGCAGGAACAGTCACACGATGTGGAATAGATTGTCGGTACATAAATCGGTCACATCAAATACTTGTGTGTTTGATGATGAATAAGGCCAATCAATTCAATGCTGGGACAAATAAGCAAGCCTCTGTAGCCAATAGGAAAGCTTGTACTCACAACATAGTCTTGGACAGACTAATGCAGAGTCAGGGTGGAAGCCTGCATTTTGAAATCGGGGTAGGCCAATCTCAAAACAGGCATCCTTGCAGACCGCATTTACTTGATGAGTGTTGGACATTGGTACACTGCTTAGAGCAATCATCATGACACAGTACCATTCACACATGGTCACCTACAATTCCGTGTAGTGATAGTTTTTCATACTGTGTGCGAAAACGGTTGGAAATGTACTGTTTACGGTGACATGCTCAACGCTTCTGCAATTTCACATGTTACTGTTTGGGCATCTGGATGTGTCACACATGAAATACAGATTAGCTCACTGATGGATCAGGGGCATGGTGGTGATCCTTGTGTAACATTGACTAACATGTGCTCAGATCAGACAACAGAGCACCTTTGGGCGAGGGTGTTTGCCTTAGCAATACCATAATTGTGTTTACACTGCCACTGTTCTATGAACAATGCAGACAAATGTGTGGTTCACATGCAGCATCTTTGCTGTCCCATTGGTTCATGCCACATAAATGTTCAGAGATGTTTAATACTTGTACACACAGCTGCATGCAACATATGCCCTCTCTCCTTGCATGCCAGTCAAACTTTTAGCATTGTCCCACAAATTGACAATAACCTGTGTACATGATCTAATCTGGTTGTGTACCTGTGGTGACACCTCCATGGGCTCACTCATACATTGTGTTGACATTTGCTCAAATGTATTGCATGACTACCACTGTTGTGAATAGTCACCAGAATTGATTGCAGACTGTGCAGCCTACTGTCTTTGGTTAGTTGGAATGGCAGGGTCTGCTACAGGCCTGTCATACTACATATTTGCTGTACTCCCCCAATTGTCCTTGATTGCTGTTAATTTGCAAGGCCAAATTGCAAACAGATATCTACGAATTGTTGTCATTGCAATCTGTGCATGCCTTGTCCAAGCACATTACTAATCATGTTGTCATGATGAATAGGACACTTTACCCCGCATGCGTTACTCAGCAGTGCCATTGCCCAGCAGATTTTACCCAGCAAAATGTTTTACAACACAGGGCTGTACACCGCAAACTATTATAACGCATTCCACATTACAACGCAATTTAGTATTCAAACTCCAACGTTGCGTTGTAATGGGGAATGTGTTGTAATAGTTTGCGGTGTACAGACCTGCATTGTAATTAAGGCTCCCGGTTTTCCGTTTTTACGGATTTTTACAGATAATTACAGACAGAAAACAAAGTGTTTCCTGTCTGTATTTATTTTTAAAAGCGGAAAAATGCAGTAAAGTGTGCTTCTTGTGGTTGACTCTCCATGCTGTTTTTCGTGATTTCTAGGACAACAGCTGAGCAGATAGGCAGCATGGAAAGTTAAAAATAGTATGAGATTTCCGTAAATGCAGGTATATGGTAACATATATTTGTATTATAATGCTCATATTTACCTGAAGGCATAGTGTTTTGCTATATTGGGTTGCTTAATGTGCTAAAACGCGACAGGCAGCAAAGTATGAGTGCATGTTTATAAGTTAAATAAATGTGGAAATATAGCATTTTATGACTCCATATATTCGCAAAACACAAAATAAATATGGATAAATACCAATAAGATGGTCAAAAAATAAATATGGATAAATACAGACGGAAATGTTAAATAAATAAATACCATAAAACCGGGAGCCCTAATTGTAATACATTTTGCAGGGTAAAAACTGCAGGGCAATGGCACTGTGGAGTAACACCTGCGGGGTAAAAGATGTTTCCCTGTCATGACCATCCAATTCGGAATACGGTTATGATGTGTTCATGATTCATCAGGTCATGTGTCTATGTGCATGTTGTTTTTGATGATGTTCATGTAAGCTACGGCTAATTATTCATAGGTGTGGCAAATATGCATTGTGCCAGCATGTTATTGGAGTCAGGAAACATGACAATTATCATTTCATTTTTTCAGATAACATGTCCCCGGAGGCGCAGTGTCAGTTCCTCCTACGAAAGGAACATTATCAACATATCAGGCGTGTGACTAAGGGGTATAAGGCAATGGCCAAGAGGTACCGGGATGAAAGGGCTGCAGGCAGATGGAAGTCGATCCCGAACAGTGCAAATATTGCTGGGATGAAACACACTACACTGCCTGCATCATCAACACAGCAGAGCCAGACCCAGCAAATCCCTGGACCATCGGGAACTCATCAGCCCACTCATAGGATAAGATCTGCTTTCCAGGCTGGATCAGGGGCTGCTTCATGTGCGGAGCCACATCCTCACACATGACTCTTCCCCGCTCACAGAGTGCTCAACCAGGGACATCCTCCAGAGCTCATGCACACCGTGAAAAATCTGTTCTCACCAGAAGGGATAAGAGGTTGATATTCAGTCTGAACATAAGACCTGCCCGACTTGAACGGGACCAGGATGACATTAAGGGCCACCACATGGACATTAAGGGGGCCCTGGGGCTCCCTTATTGATGGACAATGCTCATTTGGTTTCCCACCCTGTCCAGTCCCACGGTTACCCCCTCCTATTTATCATCCTGTTGACATATTTAGTAGTTAGTTAGTGTAAGTGTAGATTTAGTGTAGGGATAATGTAGTGTTAGGTGTAGGAAGCTTTTAATTACAGGATTTTATCTTTATAGTGCTTTTGTTTAAGTTTCTGTTTCCTTTGGTTGGGGGGTTAATGTGTTTTTTGACTTGTTAATAAAAAAATACAAAATACAAAAAAATATATATTTGTTTAGTATGTATGTTTAGTTAGTTTATGTATAGGATAAGATGTCTTTCTGCCGTCAACAATGTGTCATAATGGGGGTGGTGGGTTGATGTTTAAGATATGTTGTTCTGTGTATAGTCTTAGGTAGGCTAGTTAGTTTAGTGTAGTTAGATATTAGTACAAGTTAGGTTAGTGTAGTGTAGGATTAGTTAGGATAAATATGGTACTTTTATAAGAAGTGTTTTGTTACAAATAAATTGCAAATGTTTGAGGCTTTGTTCTCCCATTATTTTCTTGTGTATGGACCGGTACTGTTGGATTGGTAGTGGATCACGACAGATGCCTCCCCCCCAATCATATTTGATGTCTACAATTGTGATTACAGCATCTTCAAGGGACAGGCCACCAACAAACCTCATTGGAAATTAGTTTTTGACAAACTTTTTGATGTTTTGGTGAACAAAGTCCACATTGGAAAAGAGTCTTTGATTGGTCTGACAAATATTTAACTATATGTGGTGATTAAGCTAGGACAGATTTAAACAGGATGCACGGTGGGCATTGTGCTATGCACAGCATTGTATTAATGCTGTGGGTATGGAGTCTGGACACTTTTTGAGATCTTTAATTACATCAGTCTCCACAACAGCTTCACTTTCCACATGGGGCTGCAAGGGATGTATGCTTATCATGATTCACAAGTCTTTCTGACGCCTCATTACAGGTTTCTGCAGAGCCTTGTAGATTTAGAACAACAGTGTGAACAATCTGTAAAATTTTGTGGGAGGGATGTAGTGATGTGTGTTACAGCTAACCTTGGCACGTCTTGGACCCATTAGCAGATTGCGAACTATGCTTTCCTACACCAGTCCTCCTCTTTCTGCTTGACAGAATTATTTTTAATATGTGAGGTGTTAGGTGACCGAAATTTACATGTGTCATGCCACAACACACATCTTTTCACACATTGTCCAACACATTGACTATGGGTAGTTCTTCAGTGTATGTATTTATGAAGTATTGTTAGTAAACACTGCAGGCCTATGTAAGAGGAAATGGCAGAGTGAGGCGTTAGCTGTCATGGTTTAACAAATCACTCCGCTACTTTGGGAACACAATGCTGCAACATGTATACAACATTATGGTGCAGCCTTGCGTTTCCCACCTGCGCTGGTGCTACACTTAGCAGTGTAGCAGCAACACAGGCACCCTTGCACCATAGTGCAAGGATGTCTGCGTTTAGAGCACGGGTACTCATAGTACGGCCCGCGGGCCGCCAGCGGCCCGGCAAGCCTTCCTTGGCGGCCCGCGGACCTTGCAGATATCTTACCTGTGTTTTTTTTGTTTTTTGTTTTTTTTTAAGTGTCAGCAAACACCGCCGGTTGCAGCAGCGCTCTATGGGGGCCGGGCGATTCTTTAGAAGACCATTCAATTGTTAATGAGGCTTTGTTGTATTTCACCTCTTCTTAGCGCCCCTGCATGAGTGGAGATGCAGGGGCGCTAAGACGAGGTGAAATACAACAAAGCCTCATTAACAAGTGAATGGTCTTTTAAAGACCTGTGAAGTACTCGGGTGCGGCTGTGTGTGTGCCCGGGAAGCTGTCTCAGCCCGGCTGAGACACACACACACACATACACACACACACACGCGGGGTGAGGTGAAAGAGGGTGACAGAGAGAGGGAGACAGACAGACAGAGGGAGTGAGACAGAGAGGGGGAGGGAGACAGAGAGGGGGAGGGAGACAGAGGGTGACAGAGAGAGGGTGACAGAGAGAGGGAGACAGACAGAGGGAGGGAGGCAGAGGGAGACAGAGAGAGAGGGAGACAGAGGGAGGGAGACAGAGGGAGGCAGAGGGAGACAGTGGGAGGGAGTCAGGAGGAGACAGAGGGAGGGAGAGGGGGAGACAGAGGGAGACAGAGGGAGACAGACAGAGGGAGACAGACAGAGGGAGAGAGACAGAGGGAGAGAGACAGACGGAGAGAGAGAGAGGGAGACAGAGGGCAACAGAGGAAGGGAGACAGACAGAGGGAGACAGACAGAGGGAGACAGACAGAGGGAGACAGAGAGAGGGAGACAGAGAGAGGGAGACAGACAGAGGGAGGGAGACAGAGGGAGGGAGACAGAGGGAGGGAGACAGAGGGCAACAGAGGGAGGGAGACAGAGGGAGACAGACAGAGGGTGACAGACAGAGGGTGGCAGACAGAGGGTGACAGACAGAGGGTGACAGACAGAGGGAGGAGGGCATCAGACAGAGGGAGGGAGACAGATGGAGGGAGACAGACGAAGGGAGACAGACGGAGGGAGACAGACGGAGGGAGACAGACAGAGGGAGACAGACAGAGGGAGACAGACAGAGAGGGAGACAGACAGAGAGGGAGACAGAGGGAGGGAGGGAGGGAAAGGGAGGGAGAGGGAGGGAGGGAGAGGGAGACAGAGGGAGGGAGAGGGAGGGAGAGGGAGGGAGACGGAGGGAGAGGGAGGGAGACGGAGGGAGGGAGACAGAGGGAGACAGATGGAGGGAGACAGATGGAGAGGGAGGGAGGGAGACGGAGGGAGGGAGACGGAGGGAGGGAGACGGAGGGAGAGAGAGGGAGAGAGAGGGAGGGAGGGAGACAGGGAGGGAGAGGGAGGGTGACAGGGAAAGAGAGAGGGAGACAAACAGAGTGAGTGAGACAGAGGGAGACAGAGAGAGGGAGAGAGGGAGGGAGAGAGAGAGGGAGAGAGGGAGGGAGAGAGAGAGGGAGAGAGGGAGAGAGGGAGGGAGAGAGGGAGGGAGAGAGGGAGAGAGAGGGAGAGAGGGAGGGAGGGAGGGAGAGAGAGGGAGAGAGAGAGGGAGAGAGGGAGGGAGGGAGACGGAAAGAGAGAGAGGGAGAGATAGAGAGAGGGAGAGATAGAGAGAGGGAGGGAGAGAGAGATAGATAGAGAGAGATAGAGAGAGAGAGAGAGAGAGAGAGAGAGATAGATAGATAGATAGATAGATAGATAGATAGATAGAGAGAGAGAGAGAGAGAGAGAGAGAGAGAGAGAGAGAGAGAGAGATGTGTGTATGCCGGGTCTGGTGGCTCAGTGGACGGAGGCGTTCGCTGCAGGTGCCTGTGTTCAACCTCATGGTCATAGTTTTTTTTGCTCTAGCCCCGCCCCCTCCCCCACTGACCCCGCCCCCACCGGTGCGGCCCTCGGCCACAAACCACACTGTAAATTTGGCCCCCGAGAGAAAGTTTGTGAGTACCCATGGTTTAGAGGATGATTGTTTATGTGTAGGAAGGTGTCCCTTCCTGCACATTGACAATCCTAAAATGTCTTTTTCTCACTTTTATGTGTGCTGCTTCATGCAGCACACATGTAAGTTACAAAATGCCATTGTTTTTGCAGAACATTTATGTTCAGGATGGGACACCTTCCTATACACACACAATCCATGCCAGATAGCTTTTTCCATGTGTGCTGCACAAGGCAGCACATGTGAAAAGCAGATATGTGGAGTTAAGATGCATTTCTCAGGTTTTTGCCATGTTTATACCAGGTTTACCATGGTCAAAATGTATGCACTGCCTCCTATGTATGCTGCCCTTGTACATAGGGGGCTGAGTCAAAAGGAATGGGTGTTGCGGTGGAACGCCCACCACAACACACACTGACCATCCCTTTGACACTAACCATGGCGTGAAAGGGTGCCTTCTTAACAGGTCGGCGTTAAGCCACGTTAAGTGGCTTAACACTGCCTTGTAACTAAGGCCATTACCCTATCGCCACCAAAACGTCACAAATAGTGAGCTTGTGTTGGCGATAAGGGCTTGTACATATGGCCCTTCATGTGTCTGTACACTGACATGAGCATTGTTCCATATCACAATCAACATCATGGGCATGTGGTAAATTTCTTTGTCGGAGACAGTGTTGTCTAACAGATCAGGGCATTTTTTATGTCACACGTGTCAGGCACTCACATTGCATATCATGGACACAGACTAAGCATATTCCCTTTGTCAGATGTTCTTTTATTAGTAGTAATGGCTACCCTGAACATGCATTGTTGGCACATTTCTAACATGATTGGTCACAGGCAACACACATCTTCGTGACTCAATGATTTTTATTTACATGTGCAGTAAAAAATCTAAAAAATCTAAATTTGTAAAGCGCCAATTACTCACCCTTACAGGTCTCAAGGCACTGGGGGCCGTCGTGGAAATTAAGTGAGCTATTGCCCAGAGTCACATGGTGCTGAGCTGAGCTGCCGCAGCCGGGGATCGAACCGTGAGCCCTGTGCTCCGAAGTCAGCTGCTCTGGCCGCTGCACCACACCTCTCCACTCTGACTGATGTGGTAGACTGGCCCAGTTATTTGTGCAACAACAAACCATTGTGTGGATGCCTCTGGGGCGGGGGGGCAGACAGAGTTCGGGGGGGAACATGTGCAGAGACATGTTGAGGAAGAGGCAGAGTTCAGTCAGGTGATTGCGGTGTCATTGGGAACCACACAACAAATGGCAATCCATACCGATGTCCAAGGTGAGTGTCGCAGAGTGATTCAGGGGACAGTGGAAGCTGATGTTCCGGGGCATGATGCTAGGCACAGATCCAAACAGAAACAGTCCATTTGGCAGAGATGAATGCTACCGCTGACTTCTTCAAAAGATTGTTGAATTGTCCACATCTTCCTCGTCTGATGTGTCATGTGCCTCCTGTGTGCATGATGGAACATTCGCTGGGGCACTGTGAGGTAGTGACACATCAGGGGGATGAGATGTGGATGTTGAAGGTGCAGCAGCAGTCATCTGTGCCAAAAGTTGAGGCAGCACTGCTGTGATGAGAAGCTGAAGGGCTTGGAGGACTCCAGCAATGTCTCTGTGGTATGCAGCCATGGCTGCCAAGTGTCAAGCTTGCATCCGCTCCATGTTCTCCATGATCATTCGCATGTGACGCAACTCCTTGGTGACATTGCTGGAGCCACTTTGACTGGACAGTTGTTCTTGTCTCTGAGTCAGTACTCCAGCGATGTCAGCCATGGAATGCTGGAGAGCATGGAGCGTACTGTGGGTGCCTGTGATGGACTGTAGGTGGTCCCTAATGGGACTGAGATACCCACGTACCCCATATAATTTGGCCGCAAGGCTGTCAAACCCAACCCGCACCTGACCAGGCATCTCCTGCTGGACCTCTACCGCATGATGTTGAAATGTTAGAAGTGGGTCCTCAAGGTCCTGGGAGACAGCTGTGGTGGTAGGTGCTTGCTGCTGTGTGTTTTGTGCAGGGGGTGGAGCTACCATGACGCTGCTGGATGTCCCTGCTTCCGGAGATGGGCTGCCAATGGAGTTCAGCAGCTTTTGGCGGGTGTCCTGGTCGATGGTTGAGATATCTTTATCTTCATCATTGAAGAGTGGGACAGGCTGCTGTACAGGAGGTGATGTTTCTCCCTCTGCAATGTAAAGGTGAGATGCTGTTGTATGTGTGTGTCAAGTATGATAATGCATTTGATCAGTTTACAAGCAGACTGCATGACAATGTCCATTCAGAGTGTTTGTGAGGAGATACCTATTACATGCAGGATAGTGAATCATTGTACATCACTGATGTGACATTATAGTTGTATATTCTTTTTTTACAGTTTACAAGTATGCCAAATGTGAGTGGCCAATTTTTACACACATGCAGCACCAGTTGTGTCCTCTGTTCAGTAGTGACAGTGGTGCAGGTTGTACCACATTGTTGTCAATGCAGATTAGCTCAAATTAGCTCAGATGTATGTGTCTGTACACTGCATTGTGGTAGAGTCACCCCTACTCAGTGCACTTTGATCCTTTTAAAGATTGTTCAGTTTTGGAGGTGTGTATTGCAAGCTGCCACACATTGCTGTTGGCAATGCAATATGATTGTTGTTGTGGCAAGAGTAGGGCTATCACACTGTTGTGATCTGGGTGATGTGATGTGCCACATGATATGGGCAGGGACATATGCTTGATTTGCCAAGATACAAACTGTGTAGATACTTGATGATGTTGTTAAGTCAAAGTGAGTAATGACATTCTCATTGATGCATGTTGATCTGCAGGTATGGTACTGCTTCTGTTTTACTGCCCCTTATCTCTTTCACCCAGTGACCCTTTTACTTATGTGCATTTCCAATGGTGTGATGTTGCAAGCAGGAGGAAATATGAGTCTTGGTCACAGGTGGGACACTTGTGCATTGTTGGACAGCAGATGTCTTTCTTACATCAGGGGTTGTATGGATATGAGGAAGTGACAGAGTGAGACCTGCCCCTTCAAGGTTAAACTCCACACTCATCCACTTCAGTGACAGGGGCCTGCACCATGTTTACATGTTCATGGTGCAGGCATGTGTTCATCATGCAGTAGCACTTGACTTGTCAGTGTGGCACACAGACAGGCAGCTTTGCAGGTTAGTACAAATGTGCATGGGTTCAGGGTGAGAATGTTTATGTGTGTGGAGTGACCCCTCCGGGCACATTAGCAATGATTGACTGATTGCTGTTTCTATGTGTGCTGCACAATGCAGTACACATGTAAACCAAAATAGCTTTGGCAATTGAGATTTTTATTTTATGCATGTTGGGGGTCATGGTTTTCCTTGCATACTTTGCTTACTGCCCTCCTGTTGGCTTAACCATTGTGAGTATAGGGCAGCGTGACATTCTATGGGTATTGCAGGGTGAACAGACAGAAACAACATCCATCACCCTAAACGTTCACACCACGTGCAGTGTGTAAGTGAGCCATGATTACATGGCTGTGGGTTTCCGATGGCTTCTTCATGGTGCTTGGCCCCTATCACCACCCCAACGTCACATCAGGTGCAATTTGCAGGGTGATGTGTGCTTGGGAATATGCCCCTCAAATGGATGATACATGCTGTTCTGTTTAGGATTGTTGGATGCCTATGTTTGTGTGAGGATGTTTACAGACAGGACTGCGTATTTGGTCACTGACACTGTTGACTTTTACAAAATACTTGCTTCCATACACATCAAGGTGTAATGGGCATCTCACACCAGGACTGTGATTACTGTAGAATACTATTATCTGTATGGCACATGTGTACACTTTGGAGTAGATGACGGCATGTTGTCATAAGGGATGATTGTGACATGTGGCAAGTTGACATGCATTGGTGCTAAATTGTTATTCTTGCTTGGTGTCATACTTAAATTGTCATACTTCTTTACAGGGACATTAGAGTTTCTGTGAGCATGGCACACAGACAAGACATGTAGATAATGTTTTGGGGACACACTGTTGTAGGCATATTCCCCCTGCTCATCGTATTGATAGAGCAAGGACTCATAAAAGAGACTTGCTCGGAAGCAATCCTTTTGTTTTAACTTATTAATGAACTACTAACTATGTGTTTGTAATTAATAATTCGCATTTTAGAAAAGACACACGGGACAGTGAAGCTTGCGTATGTGTTTACTAACCATAACAACATGAACGAAGGACTAAGACGCACTCTAACAAGGGATCTTTACTGCGCATGCGTCTACTGCATCTACGTAGTATGACGTACTAATGCTTGGAGGGAAAATCTTGCGCCTGCGCAAAAGATATTAAAATGGCCGTTTGAAAGTTCACATGCATGGCACCTGCTTCGCAGAATAGAAAATAAGTCTTTATACTAACGCAAATGCAGAAATGGTAATAATAATCAAAGTGGGTTAGAGTAGAGGTTGGTGGTATACAGTGAAATCATTTATTTTTGAGAATAACATTTCTTCTTTTGACTTTATTATTAGTGCGCATTTGGGCCTTCCAAATTTTTCTGAGTTGAGCTGACTGACTTGACCCCACGCATGCACACCAGAGAGAGAACGAGGAAGGATGACTAAGGATTTGTCACGCGTCCAAGGCCAGGGAAGATGTGCCCTGGGAACATGAGGGTGAAGAGTTCATATGAAGAAGAGTTATTCATGGAGTTGAAACATTTTGTATTAATAAAGTTTGGAGATGTATGGGAAAGGAAATGATTTAATAAAGTTTAAGGGGATGGGTTAAAAGACAATGGTGCAATGAAATAAGTGAAATGTAAGCATGGTGTGATGATCATCCCCCCTCGCCTGACCAATCAGAGTTAGTATTTTACGATATTGAAACATTAATGGGTGGTAGATGGTTATGGAAAGGTATAACTGAGGTAGCTTTAGTTAGTTAGTTTATCTTAACGGGAGCACAGAAGTAGAGCTCGGGATGCTGTTGGTGCTTTGGGAGGTGCTGATGCTGTGAAGACGCTGATGAAGAAACTGAATGCAGAACCATCTATTTAACTTAATTGGGTTAGAAAGAAGATCGCGGAAGAATCACGAGGAGGAAGAGAGTGTCAGAGAGGGGTGCGACGCAGTCGTTGGTATTTAGAGAGGTGAAACATCCTGTCCTGATTCCTATCCTGAAGTCTTTGTCTCCTGATCTATCCCGGGGGACCCTTACCAGCCCTTTGGCCATGGGGTTGGTCTTCACACCATTCTTGGTAACTATAAATTCATCGTGATGATAGATGTTCTTCTCTCTCTGTCCTCTCCTTTCTGAGCATAAGTTATTGTGTGAATCTGAATTATTAGTGTTTACTGAGTATTGATTGAGTTGACACTCTTGTGAATGAGGGTGTTTGTACTGAAACTTTGAGATGGTACACATTCTATTAATTTAGATAAAGATTTTAAAACTTCCCGAGTCTGTGATTATTTTATCAAAGAATGTTTAATAAGTTACGTTAATTATCACCATCAACTATTTCCAACTAATGGTCCATCGACCAGAGGAAAGAACTTTTTGATCAGTGAAAGGTTTAGTTAGAACAAGAAATATAACTATTCCTGTGACATGAAATCTATAAACTACAAGCTCCAGCGGTCTACTTGGTATTTAGTGGGAGAAGTTATATGGGCCCAGGTGAGTATATGGTAGTGGAGTATCTGTTGTTAGTACACCTCTGGATCAGTATGACATCACATTATGCCTCAAGTATGCTGAATTTGTGCATTGTGGGATATGCACTTTTTAGACAGAAGGCTGCATGATCACTGTGTTGTGGCAATGCATGTGTTTATGGTTTGCAGACTCACTTCATGCTTTCTCACTTGGTGGACCCAGGGCTGCATCTCCTGAACAAGCAAAGGGGCACATTGACTGGAGAGGTGGCAGAGTGTCACATTGTCCTCCTCGCCTCAACACCATGCACATACAAATTGTCTACACATGGCTGCATCTCTTTGACAACAATATGATGATGCACCGTGAACGAGACTGATGATGATCAGAAGTGAGCATGCCACCACCGATGGCAGCACACATGCACCATTGTGCACAGGTGTCTGAGTTGTGTGTAAGAATGTGTATGTGCAGTAAGCTACCCCTTCATGCACATGTACAATCTTCAACTCAACTCAGACACCCGTGCACAATGGTGCATGTGTGCTGCCATCGGTGGTGGCATGCTCACTTCTGACCATCATCAGTCTCATTCACGGTGCATCATCATATTGTTGTCAAAGAGATGCAGCCCTGTGTAGCCAATTTGTTTGTGTGTGGTGTTGAGGCAAGGAGGACAATTTGGCACTCTGCTGCCTCTCCAGTCAATGTACCCCTTTGCTAGTTCACCCCCGTCCCCCCAGTCCCTGGTTGTTACTTACCCTGTTGCTGATGTAGCTGATCATGTTCAGCACTATCCTATCCTGGACTCCAACCACCGACTCCTCGCAGATGACTGAGGACACCTGTTCCTCCAAGGCATCCAGCGCCTCCTGTAGCGCTGGACTCCCACCTCCAGTCTGCAGTGCTGCCTGGCGATTGTTGGCCAGTATCTGCTTGGTCTTGTGCTTAGCATCATGCCAGCGCTTCTTGCAGTCGGTCACTGTCCTATTGACCTCTGCGACAGCATTCACCTTGGCTAAGATGGACTGCCATATTGCATTTTTGGTCCACAATGACACCGTGGAGCTGACGAAGAGCTGGTGTTGTTTGTCTGTCACCTCTGCAATCAGGATCTCATTTTCCTGCTGGCTGAACCTGGTTTTCCTCTTCCTCTTCCCCTGGGTCTCTGGCTGGTCCTCCTGGCTGTTTGTGGTGTTGGGGGTGTTGTACTCTGCTGCATTACTGGGTCCAGCTTCCTCCATGGTTCTTTAGGTATTTTTATTTTTTATTTTGTGGTGTTTTGGGTACTTTGCGGGCGTTGTGTAGTTGATTTACCCGCGAAACGTGAAAAAAGTGGTGTCACGCTGATTAGCGTGCAGTTTCTGTCCGCTGACTGGCCGGCCGCAACTTTTTTCACGTTAGCGGCAAGATTTCTATCGCCGTAACGCAGAGGTTAACGTCGACAAATCCCCCGCGATGAGAAACTATCGCCATGTAGCGACGTATTGTACCATAGCGATAGTTTTTAGAGGTACAGGGCGGTAAGAACATTGCCGCTAACTATTGCTAACGTTAGTTAGCGGCAATTCTTGTACAGACACCCCAGACTGTGCAAGAACATGTGCAGTATGACACGTTAAACTATGTTGGTGAGGTGAAAAAGATTAGATACAGCACTCAGTGCAGGCGCTCAGAGGAGAGCATACATTTGGTTGTATTGATGTAAATATTTAGCAGAATACAACATAGAGGGAACATAGCCACTAGTCCCTTTGGTAAAGAGACACCAGGCTTTCTATGCACGAGTGTAATCCTCCTGGGAGAGAGGAGGACATTCGGTAAACAGACTCATGATAAGGAAATTCCATTCTGCATTTCTAGCATGTGCAGACAGACTTTACTCATTATATAAATACACTTGCATTTACTAGGAGAAAAACATCCATCAATACAAACACTGCTTTGCATAAAATGAAGTGGATTAACAACAAAAGTACTTTGCAAACAAATTGAAACTAAAGGAATGATTTCATGAGATTTGTGCTTCCGGTTAGTTTTCCCTTATTTGATTTTATTCAAAATGATTATGAGTTTTTAGGTTTCTAAAAAGGATGATAAGATAATTTTTTGTCTCTTTCAGATCAAAAGTGCGCTGTTGTAACCTTGTGACAAAGGCAAAGAGTTGCTATCACGCTGGATTGCCATAAACTAATGTATATATGAATGTAAGGGAGACAATTAGAATACAATTATATGGTGGAGTTAAGGTTACATGCAGCTCTTGAAAAAAAGAGTTTTTGAAGATCTTTGAGAAACATTAAAGAGAATTACTGAGCTTGATTTACAAAGATTTTGCTGTGGCGTACTGTGTAGTACTCCTGAATATCGGGAGTAAGCTAGGAATAAGCCAAGAGTATTATGGCATACTCTTGAAATTTGAGAGTAAGGCAGGCGTAGTAAAAGTGTAAGTCACACCCACGCAAACACGAGTCAGGACCTCTGTGTTTTAGTTGTTAAACCCTGACAAACTCATTGTGATTAATTTGAGCATTCTTATATAGTGCACTAGACCAAGCAGTATCAGCACACGGTACATTGAAACAATGTAATACATAGCGGTTCTACCCAAAATACACAAAGGTACACAGCCCCCCAGGTAGGCCAATAGTATCTGGGATTGGATCCCTCTTTAAGCCACTCTCCAAATTTACTGACCATTTTTTAAGGCCATTGGTAGCCCAGATGCCCTCACACGTCACAGACACCAAAGAAGTACTCAATATAATTAAAAACATCTACTGCAACACCAATCTATTTGTAACTCTTGATGTTGATTCTCTGTACACTAGCATTCCCCAAGAAGCCTCCCTCAAAGTGCTTGAAACTTTACTCAAAAAGCACCATAGGATTCTATCACACACATTGATTTCTTATTAGATTGTGCACACATGACACTCACTAGATACTACTTTTAATTTGAGGACTTATATTTCCTGCAAACACACAGTGCGTCTATGGGCAGTACCTTCGCCCCAAAGCATAGCATGTCTCTACGTGCACGATTTTGAAACTAAACACATTTTTCACAACAGTAACCCATACAACGCTAATATAAAACATGGAAACTTTACATTGACGATGTCTTGATTATCTGCCGAGGAAACAGAGCAGAGGCATTGCAGGTCACCGAATGGCTGAACTCTAGATATGAGTATCTCAGATTCACAATCACGACAAACAAAAAAAACAATCACCTTTCTGCATGTAAAAATGTGGGCAGATGACAACCGCCTAGAAACAAAGGTATATTACAAACAGCTTGTTAAGGTGCAACAGTTTTCACCCAAAGTCACTAAAGTACAATTTACCAGTGGGACAATTTCTGAGACTTGGGAGAAATTGTACTGATAAAAGCAACTATGAACAACATGCTGAGCTTCTGACAAACAAATTAAAGGCTAAAAATTACCCCAACAACCTCATCAATAGAACCAGAAAAAGAGCCTGCAACAACCCGAGACAAACCATCCTGCAAACCTTTGAAAAACCAGAGACTGATCGTCTCATTTGCGACCCAACATATGGGACACATTCAAACCAAATGAAAAGTATAGTCTCCAAACATTGGACATTCTAAATGTCAGGCCCCCTGAATCTCCAAAAATCCATGTTCTCTTTCAAAAGGGGTAAATCAATAAGAGAGTTATTGGTGCACACCAGACCAAAACAAAACCTCCTGTTCCCAAAAAACCTACCATTCAGAAAATATGGAAGCCACTGCCGGTGGACGCCCATTACTCAGGTGGCCATTGTAACATATGCCGTTTAAACTTGATTTAGGCCTAAGGACGCCATGTTCCTTTATATATATGGTCCCTAAGGCAGCACACTAACTGCGATTACACCAACGTGGTCCGCATGCTGGCCTGCCCATGTGGCCTTAAATTTCTTGGTCTGACCAACAGAAAGGTCCAATAAGCACAGGACCACCTTCGGGTGCAAAAAAACAGCTATCAATCAATCAATCAATCAATCACGGCATTTATAGAGCGCGCTACTCACCCGGGAGGGTCTCAAGGCGCTGGGGGAGGGGGTAAGTTACTGCTCGAACAGCCAGGTCTTGAGCTGCTTCCTGAAGGAGAGATGGTCCTGGGTTCGCCGAAGGTGAGTTGGGAGGGAGTTCCAGGTCTTGGCTGCCAGGTAGGAGAAGGATCTTCCTCCGGCGGTGGTTCTGCGGATGCGTGGTACGGTGGCGAGCGCGTGGCTGGTTGATCGTAGCTGGCGGGTGGGCGTGTAGAAGGTCATGCGGTTGTTGAGGTACTTTGGGCCCAGGTCGTGGAGGGCCTTGTGTGCGTGGGTGAGGAGTCTGAACGTGATTCTCTTGCTGACGGGGAGCCAGTGCAGGTCTTTCAGGTGTCCGGTGATGTGGCTGTGTCGGGGGATGTCCAGGATGAGTCGTGCGGAGGCGTTCTGGATGCGCTGGAGTCTTTTTGAAGTTTGGCTGTGGTTCCGGCGTGAGGGTGTTCCCATAGTCCAGTCGGCTGGTGACGAGTGCCTGGGTGACGGTCTTCCTGGTTTCAGTGGGGATCCATTTGAAGATCTTGCGGAGCATGCGCAGGGTGTTGAAGCACGAGGATGAGACGGCGTTGACTTGTCTGGTCATCGACAGGGAGGAGTCCAGGATGAAGCCCAGGTTGCGTGCGTGGTCCGTTGGCTTGGGCGCGGTGCCCAGGGCCGGGGCCACCAGGAGTCGTCCCAGGCGGAGGGTGATGAGCCCAGGATGAGGACTTCCGTCTTGTCTGAGTTTAGTTTAAGGCGGCTGTTCCTCATCCAGTCGGCGACGTCTCTCATCCCGTCGTGTAGGTTTGCTCTGGCGGTGGTGGGGTCGTTGCTGAGGGAGAGGATCAGCTGGGTGTCGTCGGCGTAGGAGATGATGTTGAGGTTGTGTTGGCGTGCGATGGCTGCGAGGGGGCTCATGTAGACGTTGAAGAGCGTTGGACTGAGTGAAGATCCTTGTGGAACGCCGCAGATGACTTCAGTGGCCTCGGATCTGAACGGGGGAGGCGGACTCTCTGGGTTCTTCCGGCGAGGAACGAGATGATCCATTCCAGTGCTTTCTCTCGGATTCCGATGTTGCTGAGGCGCTTCACTAGGGTGCGGTGGCAGACGGTGTCGAACGCCGCGGAGAGGTCCAAGAGGATGAGGGCTGCTGTTTCCCGTTGTCGGTTAGGGTTCTGATGTCGTCGGTGGCTGCGATGAGGGCGGTCTCGGTGCTGTGGTTGGCCCGAAACCCGGACTGCGAGGGGTCGAGGGATCCATTCGTCTCGAGGAAGGCGGCAAGCTGTCCGTTGACGGTCTTCTCGATTACTTTGGCCGGAAACGGAAGGAGCGAGATGGGACGGTAGTTCTTGAGGTCGGTGGGGTCCGCCGTTGGTTTCTTCAGGAGGGCGGTAAGCTCGGCGGTAAGCTATCAAGTTGATGCATCATTTCCTTAGCACACGACACTCCGAAAATGATTTTGCTTGGCTCATAATTGACAAGTTACAACCACAACCACATGAACGCAAGCTGTTTAATTATAAACAAATGTGGATTTGTAGGCTTATGAGCTCATCCACCTGCTGGAATGGGAACATCTTTTGGCCCCAATTGTATGGCAAACAGAGCTAAGTGACGTCAATATAACAGGCCACCTATGGTGACCTCTGGTCACATAATACCGCCCAATACACAGATAGCAACTGATCCAGCTAAGATAAGTGTTAGACCTGGTATCTTTTGGCGTGTTCCCCCAGTCTTTTTTGCTTTCTGGTCGCCAGTTTTTAATGGTATGCAGGACTTTGTTTTGCTGGTTAAGTGTCTCTGTGCACTTTTTCACTGCTATACAGTGCTAAAGTGCAAGTGCCCCTACTGTTAATTGTGTTATGATTGGTTTCCCATGATTGGTATATTTGATTTACTGGTAAGTCCCTAGTAAAGTCCACTGTGTGTGCCCAGGGCCTGTAAATCAAATGCCACTTGTGTGCCTGCAGCACTGGTTGTGCCATCCACACAAGTAGCCTTTTAAATGTGTCTCAGACCTGCCACTGCAGCGTCTGCACGTGCAATTTTAAACTGCCATGATGACCTGGCAAGTGCACCCACTTGACAGGCCCTAACCTTCCCTTTTCTTACATGCAAGTCACTCCTAAGGTAGCCCAAGGTACCCCATGGGCAGGGTGCAGTGTATGTAAAAGGTAGGACATGTAAGTAGTGTGTTTTACATGTCCTGATAGTGAAATACTGCCATTTACATTTTTCACTATTGAAAGGCTGTCTCTCCCTTAGGTTATCTTTGGAGCTGCCTTGTAACATTTTACAAGTGTAACTTTCAATTGGGAAGAGATGGAAATTTAGAGATTAGGTTCCCTGAAATCAGAATAAAAAAATATATATTTTGGTGAAGATGGTTTTTTAATTCTGTGTTTGAAATACCACTTTTAGAAAATTGTCATTTTCTTGCTTTACCAGACAGTGTGTTTCTACCTGCCTCTGGAATTAATGTGTGCATTCACTCCAGACACTCACACAAAAGGAGTTGAGGTGTGCCCTTGATATCCTGATGGGTCTTCCTGGGTTAGAGTGGTGTCCATGGGCTTGTGTGTGCTTGCCTCCTGTTCTGAAGTCTCAGGGACACAAAGACTTCACCTACAACTTCCTTGAACTCCACTGCTGGGAGTTCTGACCTGCTAGGTGGAGCCAAATCCAGTTCTGGGCCCCTGGAGGTTGTTCCTGCTACAGAACGCTGTGAAGAACTGAAGAAACCATAAAAATCGGCGCTTCACCCTTCTTGTGGCTGTTTTATTCTACGCTACACCGTCATCCGGGAGAAAATGCAGATGAACCCAAAAAATTTATAAATCAACACAGTGCTGGTCAGCAGCTGGAAACACCACTTCACGTTGAGTCCTGTACACCGATCCTCGAAGTCCAAGATCACTGCACCAACTCCGACGCAGGCCCTGATGTGGGGTTAAAAGAATCGATGCATTGTTGGACCGCAGCTGAAAAAGTTGATGCAGCGACTGTGTGACTGCCACTGCATCGACCTCCAGCGTGTCTAGATTTTCAACATCGCACCTGTGCACCAAATCTACATCAATGCTGGGGCTGGAATAAGAAAGCAATGCATCACCTCCCAGCACAGTAAGAAACCGGCGCATCACCACCTCTCTAGTAAGGAACTGACGCATCACTTCCCCAGCATGGCAGTAAGGAACCGACGCATCCCTTTCCCTGCACCTGTTTTTCTTGTGATTTTGATGCATCCCAGGTACTTTGCACCAAAACTGACGCATCCATAGTTTTCTATGGACAGAACTGTTTTTACCTTTTAAATGTCATACTTTGATACCTGTATGTTGAATCTTTGTCGTTTTGGTCTAGTTTTGTTCAGATAGAGATACTTTATTTTTCTAAACTGGTGTGGGGCCCAATTGTAGTGTTTTCACTGTGTTACTGTCAGGGCCGGACTGGCTACCGGGCTTTCCTTAATAAACAATGCAAAACAAATGTTTTAAAAAGTGCGCTTTAAAGCTACTTGTTTTGCATTGTTTATTTAGAAGCGCCGGCTGCCCCCCAGCAATAAATTCAGCCCCTCCTCAGTGAACCCGGACCCCACCCTGCCACCCCAGCAAAAAAACACCCGGTAGCCAGTCCGGCCGTGGTTACTGTGTGTTATGTGCGAATGCTTTACGCATTGCACCTGAGTTAAGCCTGACTGCTCGTGCCAAGCTACCAAGGTGGTTGAGCTTAGGTTATTTTAGATGTGTAACTCCCTCACCTTGACTAGAAGGAAGGGTCCCTACTTGGACAGGGTGCAAGGCACTGCCAACTCGAGACCCCCATTTCTAGCACTAAGGGTCACCAATCACACAGTTGACAGTAAGGAACATACTAGCAGCAGGGCTGCTGCAGTATAAACAGCCCATCGGCCTACCGTTCCCTTGATAATCCACCTTTTGGCGCTGAGCCCCTCACAAAATACCTGTACTGGTGTTGAGATCACATCGGCATAAAACGAGAATCCGTCACAAAATACTAACTAATATGTACCTGTAGGTAGACCATTGGCGCAACAGTCCCCAACATAATAATATATTTTCACTCCAGCCGTGCGTCCTTACAAAAGTCACTAGATCCAGGAAATGTTGGCTAAAAAACGCTAGCCTGCAATGACTCTCATTCCTTATGCATTCCACTGCAGACGATGCAGTACCTCACGTGTACGCTCTTCACTGTAAATAATGCTCTCTAATCGAGTGGTGTATCAGAACCAGAGACTGAGGCCATCACAGCCTACATATCCCATGAATCCCATAAGTGGCACTTAGCCATTCAATCAGCCAACACGTCACTACCCTCCGCAGCAAATTAAGCAATCATGCGTTCCCTTTGTTTTGCTGAAAGACTAGCACACTCAAACACCAGGTGTTTAGTGGAATGCCGTCTTGACAAAGTAAGTGGAGGTCAATTGTAGTCCGTGCACTGCACCTGCTGTGGGTGCGCTCACCTGCCTTTAGCCCTATATGCCTTTTTCACCCGGTAAGAGAGGCATTAACCGAAGATCCTCCCAAGGCGAGCACACCGGGGGGCCGGATCACTTTCTTTTCCCCATTTAAAGGCAACATATACGGTGTTATCCGGCTGGCCCACCGCACTTTGACATTCCTATGGCGGGCACCCCAGGGTAATGACTAACTTGACTCCAATTACTTAGCGGCCATACACTCCCCCGAAAACACAGAGTTAACACGTGGACAGACTGCATTCTGCATCGGTATGAATGCATCCGGTGATTAACAATACCATTCGATCCAGGGGTATATCCAACTGGTTTTTCCCTTTTTACTGCCATTGATGCTTATAAAACCTACAGAAACACACCTTTTAAAGAATTTAATGCATATGGCAGGTAGCCGCACATCTGACCAATACTATTAACGAGGTTATATTTTTACCATAAGTGTGTGACTATAGGAGTGTTCCTCCCACCAGATGCGCATGAGTCCTGAACAACCCGTAATCAGGGTAACAAGTGTGTCTATTCCCCTAGGGTGTCAAAATTGTTGAAGTGTGCATGCTCGCGTGAGCCGCATCTTTATAATGGTTTGCTGTGTTTCACTTTATAGCATGTGCTGTTAAATGTTTTACCAAGCCCTTGCCTGATGAAGACAGGTGGTTGATGCCGGTCGGTGGCCGCTTACTCAAGGCTCCCCCCCCACCAGCACAACCTATCAACATACTTAATTATGTCAATAAATATTTACAGTCCTGAACCAAATAATCCCTTGACCTATTTGTTAATGCCACTAGGTTTCCTGAAGTAGGATACTACTAGAAGGTGAGGGCCTTAGGCCTCATATCTACGCATGGTATGAATGAGGAGATGGGCAGGGATTCTGACAACCCTGGCCTCAAACCCATACAAGCTTTAAATATGGGCCGAAACATGTTGGAGTATAATAGGGGCAACTGTGTCATTATAACTTATATGTACCCCCACGGACCTCTTATTTTTTAAATGGCTAGTGTACCCAACTAATACAGGAATCTCCTCGGGTATACCCTGAGGCATTTTTACTAATTTTACTTTTTTTCTACTAGATCACTGCTTTATAATTCAGTAATGATCCATATAAGAACTCCCATTTCTGGTTGAGTCCGCCCTGGTGGTACCATCCTACCAGGGTGTGGATAGATGTCGATGATGAAACATGCCACTATTTAGTGGGTGAGGTGTGTACTCCAAAATCTTTGGCTTTCCCCAGGACTTCACTCCAATTATCCAGCCTAGTTGCCCATTTGTGTAGAAAGTCGTGTTAGGGAAGACGCAACTAGGTTTCCTACCCTCTCTCTCTCCCTTTGTGATGGCAAGGCATTAAAGTCTGCCAGTGTTGGGGCATGCAAATCTACTTTATTAAGATAGCTGTCAGTTCTGCTAAAAACAGAATAAAAAGGAACGGGGCGAGGACACATCCTTGTTTCAGGCCATTACTTGTATATATTTTCCTGAGACAGTTGTTCCGGAGCCCAGTCTGACCCTTGTCCAAGTGTTGGTATATAAAAGTTGAATGGCTTTGAGGAGCATTTGCACCAGAGGATATTACGCTGTGCCGTGTCAAAAGCAGAAAAAAAGTCCATGAAGCAAAGATGCAAGTTCTGAGAGTGAGATCTTGCTTTATCCATCAATATGGTGAGCATTAGGATGTTAATGATTGTTCTTGCGTCTTTAATAAACCCAGTTTGATTCCATGGAATGAATGATTCTTCTGCTGCCCATTCGGTTAAGTCTGTCAACAAAATGTTGGCGAAACATTTTGCCTCACCATCTAGCACAGATATCAACCTATAATTTGATGGTGGCGTGTTCTTTCCTGCTTTGTAAATCGGAGACATTATCGATCCCCATCAGCTGTCAGGAATAGTCTGGTGGAGAAGAAGGAAGTTATAAATATGACTCAGATGTCTGGCCCAAAATTGAGGATTTTTTTTTAAGATGGCCTGTGGGAGTCCATTGTGTCAGGGACTCCGTCGAGGCTGCCCTGAGGAGATTACTTTTGTTATATCATCAGGAGAGACGATTTCATGTAGTTGTTTGACCAACTGATATCATGTCATTTTTTCTGGGTTCGTCGATACATTGGAGCTGCCCCCAAACATTTCCTGCAGATGAACAACCCATGCTTCTTTTGATATATAGGAGGATGACTTTACTTCTGGGGGCTGCTAATAGTTTGTGCCAGTACTGATCTGTTTCCTTTTTAGCTGACTCCCATGTTGCTCTCTCTCTTCTTAGTTAAGGCAGACCTCTATACTGTAGAGCTTGGGCTATTTCTAAGTAGCCTAAGTGAGCGATTTAGTTTCTTTTTTGCTATAGTGAGCGCCGCTGAAGGCCTCCCAGTAGAGTCACTTGGTTGTAGGTTTGGTCTACTTGAAAGACGACCTTTAGTAACCAAGAGAAGATCCGAGAGCAGAGCCTGTTGTTGCTCCAGTGGGTCAATGGACAACATAAGTATACTTTCCCATTGCCTACTTGCTTTAAGTTCGAGTCATCAAATAGATCTTGTTGATCAATTTAGCCTCCTGCAGTTGGCTGTGTAGACAGTTCCAAGATCATGGAGCACCTGCTCATGGAGCCTACAGCGTAAATTTAGCAGGATACTTTGGAGTTAGTGGTCGCTTTCCAGCTGGATTTTAGACTACACATGGTGTAGTCTAAAATCGAGTGAGCCGATACCAAGTGGAAAGTGGGCTGTGCAGGGACCGTTTTAATTTGCCTGTTTAGAGTTCTTAGGCCCAGGTGCTCCAAGTGCCAGACCTCTGGTGTCCCTCCTTTGCATCCACGGCTGAAGCGGGGGAATATGGCAGATCTGGTTTTTGGATTTCTAATATTTTTTCTTGCACAACTTCCTGCAACAATTTCTTATTGAAATCTCCTGTCATGAGAATAAGTGACATTGGGTTGGATAACATTTAGTCAATAATAAATGGCAATAAGAGATTAAAGGTTGCCTTTTTCTTTGCAGGAGAAAGGTGAATATAAACATTTATTATCAGCAGGGGTGTTCATTGTCTTGGAAGCATACTGATAGCTTCCCAGCTTGCAAGTTAGAGTGGTCTGTTTGTGTGTCTTCTATTTTGGCCTTGATGTCGACCCCACGTAAATGGTTAGTCTCCCCCCCCGAGGCGTCCAGCAAGTGAGTTTTCACTGCCAGTTTATTGATCCTTAGAAAAGTCGGTATGTCTAAGGGGACCAGGGCCCAAGTTTGCTGTAGAATTACCAATTGAAAGGATTTTATGTGGGCTAAGAAGCGCGCATCCTCAATTTTGCTTTGCAGACCCCCAACGTTCCATGAGCAAATTGCTTAGTTTTCCCTCTGCTGTCAAATGATAGTTTTTCTTGCCAATTGTTTTTGTAGCTATTAGTAATTGGATGCAGCACGCCTAGGAGCCATGCCCAGTCTGTTGGATCTTGACTTGGCAGCCACTTCACTTCACCGTTGCTGCCACAGATGTTGACCCTCGGTCTGAGGATCGACACTGAGTGGCTCCTTGCCCTTCCAAGAACCGATGTTGTCTGGAGCTGTTCATGCACTGGGGCCAGTGTTTATTGATTGCTTTGCACTCTTGACGAATGTGTGAGAAGACGTCTTTGATCGGGATGGCTAGGGATTGAGAATTGGGGATGGCTGCGTCCTCATTTATTTGAAAAGTTTTATACAACACGAACATGACCCATAAGGGTATCTGAGCCTTGTACATAGAAACAGAGATGATAAGCAGGTAAAGGTGTAAATACTAAACATTTAAGAAGTTAAACATACAAAATGTAAACAAGAAATTAAAGTTAGTTTGGGTGGCTTCTGATCTATTGTTGCAGGTAGCTATTCAGGAGTAACCATTTGACTTGTTTTTTGAATGAGGAGGTGGAAGGGTTAGATCTGATTTCGGGAGGGAGAGTGTTCCATATTCTCGGAGCAAGACCGTAGAAGGCACGGTTGTAAGTTCTCTTCTTTTTGAATTTATGAGGTTTAAGCAGGAGAGTGTTAGAACTTCTTAGGGCCCGATTCATAACAGAAAGTTTGAGTTTTTTTGCCAGGTAAACGGGAGTGTTATAATGAAGAGTTTTGTGTGTCAAGCAGGCTATCATGAACAGAATCCTTGCTTCGAGAGAGAGCCAATTTAGTTGAATTGTATCCGGTGTGATGTGATTATGTTTTCTTGATCCTGTGATGAGTCTGGCAGCAGAGTTCAGAGTAGCTCTTAAAGGGGCCAGTCTGGCTTTGGGTAGCCCTGCCAGGGTCACAATTCCGTAATCTAAACAGGAGGTAACTAGGGATTGGACTGCTAACTGCATGTCATCAGGAGGCATGAACGGTTTGATTTTCCTTAATGTGCTGAGTTGGTGATTGGCTCTCCTCATTGCGTGAAATCTCAATATCCCATTTACCAAAGGTCAGTTTCTCCTTCCAGACCTGCTCGGCAAGCTGGTGATTTGCTCAGGTGTTTGTTGTAGATTCTTCTGTTAGATGACATGCTGCAGCCAAAGGCAACGGTATGACTATCTGCCTAATTAATATGCCGTAATGTCAGTATTTCCTCGACCATACAGAGCATTGTGCCTCTGATGATTCTGTCAAACTGCCATTGAGACATATTTTGGGGTAAAAATTAATTTGCTGTGCCTCTCAGAGAAATTGCAAACCCGTAGCTCTATTTTCTCGCCTGGAGAAATGCTGGTTTCTGAGAGGGGTAGGAAATTTATAGTTACCAAAGGATCAGTGCTTAAGTTAAGACTGGGAGGAGTGCCCGTTGGCAGTGAGTTGGTCTGTTGATTTTCACTGTTGTCTGTTTGTTTGGCGCAGATGGTTATTCGGGCGTTTCTCCATCTGGGATGCCTGTAGCACCATTCGTAGAGTTTGAAAACCTTATAAGCGTGTTTCACTTGCAAGAAGGCAAGTTCCATCATCTGAAGCCGATGTTCTAGCAGGCTTGATCGAATCCTCCTGAGGAGCCTGCTTTGCTGTGTGTTTAATTTATTTACTTAAGATTTTCTTTTGCAGAAACGAAACTTTGGCCAGCTCCATGTTTCCATTGTCTACATTGGCAGGAGTTGTTTCGGTATACAGTCTAAATATCAAGGGGCATATTAGCAAGACCCACGTTAAAATTATCGCCGTTTTAGCGGCAGGAAACTGCCGCTAAAACTGCGATAATGGGCTTGCTAATATGCGTTATAGAATTCCAATAGAAGCCCAGGTTAGATGTCCTGCACATCTAACCTGGGCTTCTATTGGAATTCCATAACGCATATTATCAAGCCCATTATCGCCGCTTTAGCGGCAGTTTCCTGCTGCTAAAACGGCGATAATTTTAACGTGGGTCTTGCTAATATGCCCCCGAATTTTAAATATCGAGTTGCCAAAATATCGAATTTTAAATATCGAGTTGCCAAAATATCGACTTACAAAAATATAGTGGTGCAGAATATCGAAATGCAGGTAAGAAATATCGTTTTTTATAATATCGAAGTTAGTAATATCGACAGTCAGAATATAGTTGTAAAAAATATCGATATTTCTTTTAGTGTTTTAAGTGTTAGTATATGTGTTAAAAGTATATATTATCTTTGTAATGTATGTTGGAATTTTTTAAAACTAATGATTTTTATGTTAAATTATTTTTGCGTATTTTAGTTCCGTAGCGGGTTGTGGGTTTATAGGGGAATAGGGTGGGAAGTAATTTAATTATAATATATTAATTAAGAATTTTTTTGAATTAATTACTTATATGTTAAGTAATTTTTGTGTAATTTTATTCCGTAGCGGGTTGTGGGTTTATAGGGGAATAGGTGGGAAGTAATTTAATTGTAATTAAGTAATTATTAAATTTTATTTATTGGTATTGATAATTAATTTATTGTTAATTAGTAATTGGTGATTAATTTTTATTAATTGATTAATTGATAATTATATTAATTGTATTAGTTATTATTGGAGCGCGTTGTAGGTTTATAGGAGAATAGGGTGGGAAGTAATTTAATTGCAATGAAGTAATTATACATTTTATTTTTGGGTATTGATAATTAATTTATTGTTAAATAATTATCTGGTAATTTTTTTATATTAATTATTATTTATTGGTATTGATAATTAATTTATTGCTAATTAATTATTAATTGGTAATTAATGTATATTAATTGATTAATTGATATTTATATTAATTATGAGACATTTTATGTGGAGTGGGTTGTGTGTTTATTGGGGAATAGGGTGGGAAGTAATTTAATGTTATTAAAGTAATTATTAATTTTTATTTATTGGTATTTTCAATTAATTTATTGTTAATTTATTAATAATTCATTATTTAATTACAAAAATTATTTAATTTATGAGGATGTTATTTTTAACCCCTACGCTATCCAACGCTTTCCCTACTGTTGCCTTCTTTGGAGTGGGAATAGTAATTTTTACTCCTACGCTGTCCAACACTTTCCCTACTGTTGCACTCTTTGGAGTGGGAACAGTAATTTTTACCCCTACGCTATCCAACACTTTCCCTACTGTTGCACTACTTGGAGTGGGAATAGTAATTTTTACCCTCCCGTTATCCAAAACTTTCCCTACTGTTCCACTCGCTGGAGTGGGAATAGTAATTTTTACCCTCCCGCTATCCAAAACTTTCTCTACTGTTACACTTGGTGGAGTGGGAATAGTATATTATTCCCACCCGCTATCCAACACTTTCCCTACTGTTGCACTCACTGGAGTGGGAATAGTAATTTTTACCCACCCGCTATCCAACACTTTCCCTACTGTGGCACTCACTGGAGTGGGAATAGTCATTTTTACCCTCCCGCTATCCAACACTTTCCCTACTGTTGCACTCACTGGAGTGGGAATAGTCATTTTTACCCTCCCGCTATCCAAAACTTTCTCTACTGTTACACTTGGTGGAGTGGGAATAGTACATTATTCCCACCCGCTATCCAACACTTTCCCTACTATTGCACTCACTGGAGTGGGATTAGTAATTTTTACCCACCCGCTAACCAACACTTTCCCTACTGTTGCACTCACTGGAGTGGGAATAGTAATTTTTACCCTCCCGCTATCCAACACTTTCCCTACTGTTGCACTCACTGGAGTGTGAATAGTAATTTTTACTCACCCGCTATCCAACACTTTCCCTACTGTTGAACTCACTGGAGTGAGAATAGTAATTTTTACCCACCCGCTATCTAACACTTTCCCTACTGTTGCACTCGCTGGAGTGGGAATACACCCGCTATCCAACATTTTCCCTACTGTTCCACTCGCTGGAGTGGGAATAGTAATTTTTATCCACTCGCTATCCAACACTTTCCCTACTGTACCACTTGCTGGAGTGGGAATAGTAATTTTATCCCCTACGCTATGCAACATTTTCAGTATTGTTATATTTTATGTAGTGTCAAATATTTTTTTTTTTTTAAATAATTATTTTAATGTTTTTATTTATTATATATAATTTATTTTTATATTTATATTATAGGTTTATTTATATATATATATATATAAGTAATTATATTTTAAATTATGTTTTTAACATGTTATAATAAAAAATATTAATTCTTTTTTAATATTATTAAGTTAATATATATAAAAAAATGCATGTTTATTTTATTTTTTACATTACATTTAATATTTATTAATTTTTACCTTTTTTAATCATTTTTAAGTATGTTTTACTTAATTATATTTATTATTTCATTAATTTTATATTACTTTTAAGACATTTAAAAAGTCGATATTTTAGCAAACTATGGAGGTCATTACGATGACGGACGGAAAAACAACCGACCGCCATGGTAGCGGGAAAACACCGACCGCCGCTACCGCGGGAAAACCGACGGCTAGATTAGGATCCTCGGCGGTAAAAATCCAACCGCGGCGGAAAGGAGACCCGAGAAACCGCTGTTCGCCTGCGGAGAAGGCCCAAACCCGTCCGTGGCGGTCGGTTTCGCAGAGGAAACAGCCCAAACGACCGCAACCACAGCGGAGACTACGCCATCAAAATTATGATATTCCCGACATTCCCGCAGTGCAGTGCGCTGTTTCCGATCGCCGCGGTCGACAACATTGAAGAATCAGTGAGACGGCGGAAGCGCCGTAGCCGAGCCACCACTGCGGACGCTCCGTTAAAAAAATGGCGGTCGCTAGAAAAACACACAACATGGCCACAAAGTGCACCAACCAAACAAGGCATGCACCCAAAAATAGGTAACACAGCCCAAAGACACACCCCCATGGTAAACTCCAAAACTACAAATCCCAGGTTCACACACACACACCACACCTGCTACCAATACCCCATCGTGACACACCCACAGACACCAGTATAAATCCAGCCCCCAACATACCACAATCCTTTGCAAAACTCCACAACTGAGGGGACATCCACCACAGATGACAGGAGAGGCAAATCTGCACAACACACACACATCACCACCACCTCCACCACTTCCACACCTGCACCTCTAACACCTTTGCACAGCACACACCATACACATCACAACCACCACTACCACTTCCAAACCTGCACCCTAAACACCTTGACACATCACACACCATGTCACCACAGAGAATGCCCAAATTCACTGAGAGTGAGTTGAGGGTCATGGTCGATGAGATAATCAGGGTAGAACCACAATTGTTTGGTAACCAGGTCCAACAGACACCACTAGCAACAAGGACGCAAATGTGGAGAAGGATAGTAGAGAAGGTCAATGCAGTAGGGACCGTGCCACGCACGGTGGCACGATCTGAAGGCAGTGGTCAAAAAGAAGAGAGCCAAGAACCATGAGCTGGCTCACAGGACAGGCAGTGGCCCTCCCGTTCCACTCAAAACATTCACTGAATGGGAGGAGAAGGTGCTTGGCATTCTACATCCAGAGAGTCTCTCAGGAATACCCGGGGAGTGGAGGCTGGTAAGTACAAACAAATGCCTAACATCACACAAATGTACTGTCTTGCACCATTACAAAATAATACCTCCTAGGTTCAAATTCATTCATGTGCACAACACTCCCCCAACACATCTCTCACAGATACAACAGACACTCCCCCTGAAGCCCCCCAAAGGTAGTTAGCAACATCACCATGGGTACATGTGTACATGCTGCCTGCACTACAACTCCCACCAGGCCCCCTTGTCCCACAGCTGAGCAGGATTGAGCACTCCCCCCACCCAGAAGCATGCCTCAGCCATTGTGTGCTTCACCCTCACCTAACAGGTAGGTAGCCATCTTTACAGGGAGGTGTCTGTGGAATAGGGAGGCCTGCACTACAACTCCCACCTGGCCCCCTTGTCCCACAGCTGAACAGGATGTAGCCCTCCCCCCACCCAGAAGCATGCCTCAGCCATTGTGTGCTACACCCTCACCTAACAGGTAGGTAGCCATCTTTACAGGGAGGTGGGTGGGTGTTTGGGAGGCCAGCCATACAGGGAGGTGGGTGGGTGTTTGGGAGGCCTGCACTACAACTCCCACCAGGCCCCCTTGTCCCACAGCTGAGCAGGATGGAGCACTGCCCCCACCCAGAAGCATGCCTCAGCCATTGTGTGCTTCACCCTCACCTAACAGGTAGGTAGCCATCTTTACAGGGAGGTGGGTGGGTGTTTGGGAGGCCTGCACTACAACTCCCACCAGGCCCCCTTGTCCCACAGCTGAGCAGGATAGAGCACTGCCCCCACCCAGAAGCATGCCTCAGCCATTGTGTGCTTCACCCTCACCTAACAGGTAGGTAGCCATCTTTACAGGGAGGTGGGTGGGTGTTTGGGAGGCCTGCACTACAACTCCCACCAGGCCCCCTTGTCCCACAGCTGAGCAGGATGGAGCACTGCCCCCACCCAGAAGCATGCCTCAGCCATTTTGTGCTTCACCCTCACCTAACAGGTAGGTAGCCATCTTTACAGGGAGGTGTCTGTGGAATAGGGAGGCCTGCACTACAACTCCCACCTGGCCCCCTTGTCCCACAGCTGAGCAGGATGGAGCACTAGTCCCACTCATAGGCATGTGACGTCTGTGCAGCCGCACATGACACCATGCCACTTAGTCCACAGTCACCAACACAAATAATGCAAAACAGTTGTGTTGTAGTCACCATGAACAAGTCTCTGTTCAAAATTGACCCACATTGTGTACACTGTGCCAGGCATCACACACTGCAACACTAACAACGATCATGCTGCCCTGCAGCAGTGTCTGGCCGTGTGTATGGCAAAGTGCAAATCACCCATGTCATACCACAGTGTGCAATGTAAACAGTGGAAGTGCAGTGTACCCAAAAACTACACTGCAGCTGGGACTCACAATGCTAAACTAAGCACATCCCAAATGTCCTGCAACACACCCAGCTACCACAGTGCTGCACTGAATTGCAGAACAGCACCTTGTCTGAATTAAATTGTCAAAGGTGTCTTGTTTGGACCACCAATGTGTGTATGCATTGACAATGTTCACATCTCACACTGTCTGTCTGAACAGTGCTGGTATAGTCTGGCCCCAAAAGCACACATTGTCTGCACAGGGCTGAGTACACCTCACACACACACCACTGTTGACCACAACATGTCAGTGTATGGATGCCCTGGAACAACTGCTTCACCAGTACTGTGCTCATGTTCTCAGGTCCACAAATACCATGAAACCATGACAGTGTGGAAATGTATGCTGGGTGAGATCTTCACCCTGCTGTATGTCACCACTGTGCTACGAGACTATACCCCTTGCCCTATTGTGCCTTCAAATGGATGCCCACTGGCTTTGCTGTTGCCCAAATTTGTTGTCTCAATATGCAAATTGTGAATAAACACAGTTGGTCCTGCTGTGAGTTGTGTCAGTGTCCTTCCTGAATAAAGTTGTTTCTGTGTGTGCATGGTTTACTGTGTCACATGCTCAGTATGCCACTTCAACATTGCCAATGGGTTGTCTCACATTTCATTTCTTTTGCAGGGGTGGGAGGCACTTCATTTCTACATGACTGTGATACTTATGGGTGCAGTGCAGGTGGTTGGCAATGAATTCTTGTTGTCATCTTCCTTCTTTGCTCATGTTATCTATGGTGGACACATGTCAGGTTTGTGGGCAATGGCAGCACAGGGTGGGAGTTTGGGCAAAGGCTTACAGGCAGGCAGGCCAGGGTCATGGGGTCTGTGTGAGCTTCCTTTCTGTGTGCCAATCAGTGTCGGTGTATGGACATCTTGTGGTGATGAGTTATCCAGGTCCCATGGCTTACTTCCAATGTGTGCACTTGGGTGGTGGAGAAGTGTATGGTGTGAAGGGGGTGACTTGGTTGTGACTGTGGATGTGTGTGCACCTGCATTGTCAACTACTGCCATGTGTGACCCTGGAGTGGTGTGCCTGTATGTGTACTTGTTTAGCCCTGTGGTTGTGTTTTGTGCACATGGCAGTATTGTGTGTTGCTGTTGTGGGAGGAGGTATGTGTGACATATCCTACTTGTGCTTGGCTGTCATGTAGTGTGTCACTGTGTGTTGTGCAGCAGACATTGTCTTGTCCAGTATTTGGATGCCTATGTGTGGCT
This sequence comes from Calotriton arnoldi, assembly GCA_963921515.1. Classification (NCBI taxonomy): domain Eukaryota; kingdom Metazoa; phylum Chordata; class Amphibia; order Caudata; family Salamandridae; genus Calotriton; species Calotriton arnoldi. The sequence goes on along the minus strand of CAWUFW010013352.1, from coordinate 51,831 downwards.
GGTCAGTGTTTGAGTTCAGAGTCTTCCTTACATCCCTGTGCCTATACATGGGTGTCCTTGCTGTCTCCAGGAGTTGTTGCATTGGGGTGACCATGGTTTGTGTTGACTGACTGTGTCAGCCATGTGTGCTGTGATGGGCTGTGTGTGTTCTCACATGTGTCTTGTCTTGCATGTGCATCACACATGCTTGATGGTTGTGTCACTGCCCTTCCATTTGTGGGCACCTCACTTTGGCTTTCCTATATGTTGTCCTCCATTACTGCTGGCATGTGTTGTGTGTATGTAGCTGTGAGTCAGGGTGGTGTGTGTGTGTGTGACTTGTCAGGTAGTGTGTGCAGTGAAGTGTTTGGTCCTCATCTGTGTGTGTGTACATTTTGTGCCTGGCCTCAGTGTTCTTGGCTTGTGTGTGATGTTGTTGTGGTGTGTGTGTTGGCTGGGGCCTGGGCTTCTGTGCTATGTGTTCCTTTGCAAAGGGTCCTGCTGTGGCTGTATATGCAGTTGTTGGGACGTGGGGCATGGTGTGGCTGTAGTTGTGTGGTTGTTGTGCAGGAGTGGCACTTGGGAGGCACATGTTGTGTCCCTTCAGGGAGGTAGCTGGTGTGTTGTGGATGGAGTTGTGGCTCTGTGCGATTTGTACGGTGCCCTTGGCATGCGCTGGCCCTGTGCTCTGCGTTGTGTGCATGGTTTCATGTACACTGACCGCGGCGGTGACGTGACCAGGACATTTGTTCATGAATGCGGTACATGGGTGGGCAGTATGTGGCGAGATGTTTTTGTCACAGGTGGGACATGTGTGTGTGCAGTGATAGCTGTGTGCCTGTCCCCACAGGGGGGTGTGGTGTTCCCATGCGATGTTTTTCCACCCTGGAGCTGTGTATTGTGTTACTTGCACTGTTGTGTCTGTACGTACCTGCGGAGGCGTCCTCGGCGGTGGATAACTTGCAGGTGGTGTATCATGTACAGCACCGGGAAGGCGTGTAGGGCAGGATCCATCGCGGTGTGTCCCGGGTGTTTCTTTTCTGTCTCCGCTGTGATGTCTCCGCCGTCTTTTGCTGTGCGGTTTCTCCGTCGCGGTGCGCTGCCCTGTTTCCGGCATCGTGATATCTTCGGCGTACAGGACGTCATTCCGCACGGCGGTGTGTGGTGATTGGCTCACTCCGACGCGGTGGCGCGCGCACTTTGATGGCGGTCGGCGTCACACCGCAGCGGGCGGGAAATGTGCAATGTGTGGCCATCCTAATATGGCGGGCGTGGAGACCGCTGGCGGCGTGCGGTAAATGGGTGTTACCGCCACCGCCGGCACCGCGGTCATGTCTCCGCCCGCCATCCTAATAGGCCCCTAAATTATTAACAACGATATTTAGGATTCAATATTTTTGTTCTTAACTGTTTGTAGATAGGAAGTTGATATTCTGTCACTCAATATTTTTACCTCGATATTTTGGCAGGTCGATATTCTTCTCATCGATATTCTGTCAGTGATCCGTTGTTTCACCAGCCAGGTTCCCATCTAGTACGAGTATGACTCAAATTAAAATTAAAATTCAAAGTAGCTTTATTTTGGTTAAAAACCATAAAAAGCATACATTCAGGGGCCGATTCCGATCTCGGTCAGAGGCGCACCCAATACTATTCGGTCGGGAAAAAAGCCATGCGAAAGCCAGTTTCCCGACCGATCCGTACAGCACACCGAACGAGCAAGTACGATGCGCACAACAGCAAAAATTCCGGCCGAGCCGTACTCACCCAAACCAGGTCCTGTTCTCCGACCGAGGCGAATCCGGAAACGCCGAATCGAGTCGCACGGAAGGGAAAATGCAGCCCCGTCCGGCCGGACAAGTACGATGCGCTTCCGTACGCGCCGAACCCGTCGCTACGCACGGCACGTCAAAGCATCCGGGAGAGGCGCACATAAGCTCCGAATCGCGCCACAACACGATCCACGGCTACGAGACGAACACAGCACAGACGAGGACGACGCGAAGCGACGAGGACGAAGCGAAGCGACGAGGACGAAGCCAAGCGACGAGGACGACGCGAAGCAACGAGAAGGACGAACGACACGAACCAACCATGAATCCCTTCGTCCCGATCATACCAATATTCTACATCTACTACCGGAACAGGCACGGACGCGTACGGCGCAGAAGGTAAGTCAGACACCAACCACAAAACACATACAACACGTACACGACACATCACACACATACACTGGGAATCTGAATATACTTACACCAGCAACAGCAGCACCATAGGGGCGGGATGCCCATCACCAATGCCACATATGCACACAGGGGCCTGAATGCGCGCCACCACCCCAACCCAGGGGGGCTGGATGCCTACCACTACTACCACCCTTAGCCAGGGGGGCAGGATGCCTACCACTACTACCACCCTCACCCACGGGGGCAGGATGCCTACCACTACTACCACCCTTAGCCAGGGGGCAGGATGCCCACCACTACTACCACCCTCACCCAGGGGGGCAGGATGCCCACCACTACTACCACCCTTAGCCAGGGGGGCAGGATGCCTACCACTACTACCACCCTCACCCATGGGGGGCAGGATGCCTACCACTACTACCACCCTCACCCAGGGGGGGGCAGGATGCCCACCACTACTACCACCCTTAGCCAGGGGGGCAGGATGCCCACCACTACTACCACCCTCACCCAGGGGGGCAGGATGCCCACCACTACTACCACCCTCACCCACGGGGGGCAGGATGCCTACCACTACTACCACCCTCACCCAGGGGGGCAGGATGCCCACCACTACTACCACCCTTAGCCAGGGGGGCAGGATGCCCACCACTACTACCACCCTCACCCAGGGGGGCAGGATGCCTACCACTACTACCACCCTCACCCAGGGGGGCAGGATGCCCACCACTACTACCACCCTTAGCCAGGGGGGCTGGATGCCTACCACTACTACCACCCTTAGCCAGGGGGTAGGATGCCTACCACTACTACCACCCTCACCCACGGGGGGCAGGATGCCTACCACTACTACCACCCTTAGCCAGGGGGCAGGATGCCCACCACTACTACCACCCTCACCCAGGGGGGCAGGATGCCTACCACTACTACCACCCTTAGCCAGGGGGCAGGATGCCCACCACTACTACCACCCTCACCCAGGGGGGCAGTATGCCCACCACTACTACCACCCTCACCCACGGGGGGCAGGATGCCTACCACTACTACCACCCTTAGCCAGGGGGCAGGATGCCCACCACTACTACCACCCTCACCCAGGGGGGCAGGATGCCCACCACTACTACCACCCTTAGCCAGGGGGGCTGGATGCCTACCACTACTACCACCCTTAGCCAGGGGGGCAGGATGCCTACCACTACTACCACCCTCACCCACGGGGGCAGGATGCCTACCACTACTACCACCCTTAGCCAGGGGGGCAGGATGCCCACCACTACTACCACCCTCACCCAGGGGGGGCAGGATGCCTACCACTACTACCACCCTTAGCCAGGGGGGCAGGATGCCCACCACTACTACCACCCTCACCCAGGGGGGGCAGTATGCCCACCACTACTACCACCCTCACCCACGGGGGGCAGGATGCCTACCACTACTACCACCCTTAGCCAGGGGGCAGGATGCCCACCACTACTACCACCCTCACCCAGGGGGGCAGGATGCCCACCACTACTACCACCCTTAGCCAGGGGGCAGGATGCCCACCACTACTACCACCCTCACCCAGGGGGGCAGGATGCCCACCACTACTACCACCCTCACCCACGGGGGCAGGATGCCTACCACTACTACCACCCTCACCCAGGGGGGCAGGATGCCCACCACTACTACCACCCTTAGCCAGGGGGGCAGGATGCCCACCACTACTACCACCCTCACCCAGGGGGGCAGGATGCCTACCACTACTACCACCCTCACCCAGGGGGGCAGGATGCCCACCACTACTACCACCCTTAGCCAGGGGGCTGGATGCCTACCACTACTACCACCCTTAGCCAGGGGGCAGGATGCCTACCACTACTACCACCCTCACCCAGGGGGGCAGGATGCCCACCACTACTACCACCCTTAGCCAGGGGGCAGGAAGCCTACCACTACTACCACCCTTAGCCAGGGGGCTGGATGCCCACCACTACTACCACCCTCACCCAGGGGGGCAGGTTGCCTACCACTACTACCACCCTCACCCAGGGGGGCAGGATGCCCACCACTACTACCACCCTTAGCCAGGGGGCAGGAAGCCTACCACTACTACCACCCTTAGCCAGGGGGGCTGGATGCCCACCACTACTACCACCCTCACCCAGGGGGGCAGGATGCCTACCACTACTACCACCCTCACCCAGGGGGGCTGGATGCCTACCACTACTACCACCCTTAGCCAGGGGGCTGGATGCCTACCACTACTACCACCCTTAGCCAGGGGGCAGGATGCCTACCACTACTACCACCCTCACCCAGGGGGGCAGGATGCCCACCACTACTACCACCCTTAGCCAGGGGGCAGGAAGCCTACCACTACTACCACCCTTAGCCAGGGGGCTGGATGCCCACCACTACTACCACCCTCACCCAGGGGGCAGGATGCCTACCACTACTACCACCCTCACCCAGGGGGGCAGGATGCCCACCACTACTACCACCCTTAGCCAGGGGGCAGGATGCCCACCACTACTACCACCCTCACCCAGGGGGGCAGGATGCCCACCACTACTACCACCCTTAGCCAGGGGGGCTGGATGCCTACCACTACTACCACCCTTAGCCAGGGGGGCAGGATGCCTACCACTACTACCACCCTCACCCAGGGGGGCAGGATGCCCACCACTACTACCACCCTTAGCCAGGGGGCAGGAAGCCTACCACTACTACCACCCTTAGCCAGGGGGCTGGATGCCCACCACTACTACCACCCTCACCCAGGGGGGCTGGATGCCTACCACTACTACCACCCTTAGCCAGGGGGCAGGATGCCTACCACTACTACCACCCTCACCCAGGGGGGGCAGGATGCCCACCACTACTACCACCCTTAGCCAGGGGGGCAGGATGCCCACCACTACTACCACCCTCACCCAGGGGGGGCAGGATGCCCACCACTACTACCACCCTTAGCCAGGGGGGCTGGATGCCTACCACTACTACCACCCTTAGCCAGGGGGGCAGGAAGCCTACCACTACTACCACCCTTAGCCAGGGGGGCTGGATGCCCACCACTACTACCACCCTCACCCAGGGGGGGCAGGATGCCTACCACTACTACCACCCTCACCCAGGGGGGGCAGGATGCCCACCACTACTACCACCCTTAGCCAGGGGGGCAGGATGCCCACCACTACTACCACCCTCACCCAGGGGGGCAGGATGCCCACCACTACTACCACCCTTAGCCAGGGGGCTGGATGCCTACCACTACTACCACCCTTAGCCAGGGGGCAGGATGCCTACCACTACTACCACCCTCACCCAGGGGGGCAGGATGCCCACCACTACCACCACCCTTAGCCAGGGGGCAGGAAGCCTACCACTACTACCACCCTTAGCCAGGGGGCTGGATGCCTACCACTACTACCACCCCCACTCATAGGATGGACAATGCATGACACAACAAGCACTCCACAACTTAGGGAATGCAAGATTAAGACATCCCCCCACCACCATGACAAGCGTGTGAGCAGGCTGTGTCAAATGCCTACAACACCGAACATGACTTTGAACATACAATGTGACCCCCTAGCACATGTGCCACACATATATGTGTGTGGCACCCACAATGCAAGCAGCCCATGACCATTGTGGCAATGGGGCCTAAACCCCCATCATCACAGTGACCAAAAGGCAAGTGTGGGGTCCATAGCTGAAGCACATTTTGACCATTGTGGCAATGGGGTCTAAACCCCCATCATCACAGTGACCAAAAGGCAAGTGTGGGGTCCATAGCTGAAGCACATTTTGACCATTGTGGCAATGGGGTCTAAACCCCCATCATCACAGTGACCAAAAGGCAAGTGTGGGGTCCATAGCTGAAGCACATTTTGACCATTGTGGCAATGGGGTCTAAACCCCCATCATCACAGTGACCAAAAGGTAAGTGTGGGGTCCATAGCTGAAGCACATTTTGACCATTGTGGCAATGGGGCCTAAACCCCCATCATCACAGTGACCAAAAGGCAAGTGTGGGGTCCATAGCTGAAGCACATTTTGACCATTGTGGCAATGGGGTCTAAACCCCCATCATCACAGTGACCAAAAGGCAAGTGTGGGGTCCATAGCTGAAGCACATTTTGACCATTGTGGCAATGGGGTCTAAACCCCCATCATCACAGTGACCAAAAGGTAAGTGTGGGGTCCATAGCTGAAGCACATTTTGACCATTGTGGCAATGGGGTCTAAACCCCCATCATCACAGTGACCAAAAGGCAAGTGTGGGGTCCATAGCTGAAGCACATTTTGACCATTGTGGCAATGGGGTCTAAACCCCCATCATCACAGTGACCAAAAGGTAAGTGTGGGGTCCATAGCTGAAGCACATTTTGACCATTGTGGCAATGGGGTCTACACCCTCATCATCACAGTGACCAAAAGGTAATTGTTGACAAAGAAAGAGCTGCAACTGCCAAACTGCATGGATCATTCCTGGTCACAGAACCAAAAACTCATCTGTGGCAAAGTAGTGTATGTGTCCCATTGCAACATAAATTGGGGGAGCCAAATACTGCAGTGCAAATGAAACATTCCTTTGGCCATGTGCAGACAAACAACACCCATGGGGGCTGAGACCGTCAACAGTCATCAATGACACAATGACAGAAGTGACCATCAGAATGCAGAACCACATATTTGCACCAATGGGCACACAAATGCAGATACCCTGTGGAGACAGCAGATGTGAGGTGAACAGATACCATACCATGGCAGCAATGGGACACACAAACCATGATCACTGTGCTGACCGATGACCTAGGAGTCCCAGGGACAGCAGGGGAAACACACCAAACAACATACAGCCAATGGCACACCCAAGATATGCCAATGCAGTGGTGCAGATGCACAAACACAAACAGGCAGACCAACACTGTCATCATACACAGCAGGTGAGGGGTGGGGGTGCCAGTGTCCCCAGGCAACAACACAACACATGAGGAGAGCTGAATACCAATCATACAGATGTGCATACACTGCCACACTAAGGTAACTCATGGATCCAAATCCCCTATGTGGGCAAGCAGGCATTGACAGGTGAGAGGGAGCACAAAACACACATGTCACACAGGCACGTAGGAACAACAACTGACACAGCAAGTCACAGACACACCACAGCACCACCCCCAGGGCCCCCACAATGTGGTGACCCTGGGCTGAATAAAAATACCACTGTGATGACAAAGCTAAATGTCGTTCACACTGTGAACCACAGTCAGGTGTCCTGAGCAACTAACTACCATCACACCTACACAAGCACAAATCAATCAGCATGGCCAGTAAGCCAAGGCCAACATGGAGGCAGGGGACTAGCCGGGCAACAACTCTCATCTGCACACACTCAAGACCACACCCCTCGACCTCCAACAATGTGCAGCAGTGAAGTACACATGCACTGGTGACATTGCACATGCACCCATGACTATTCCAGGGTGGTGGGTGGGAACCAAGGTGTAGAAACACATCACACATGGACACTCAACAAGACTCCTGAATGTCTGACACACTGCACACTACGCTGTACATGGACATGACGGCAATACCACACCAACCAATGGGATCCCAGCCACAGTCACACACCAATGAAGAAGCCAAGGTCACCCACAAAGAACACACATAGACAACAACCAACATTGCAGCCCGGACCCTAAGGAGTGCCAGCAGTCACACACACAACGTGTCACAATCACTGAAAGATAACACAAACTGGAAATCACATGACAGGGGCAAACAACAAGTGCCAAAGGGAAACCTGACTGTGACCCATCTGCGTCAGCACACAAACTCTGCCCTGACAGCAAACACACCTATGGGTGACACCCTGATGACCAGTAATGTGCCATGCACCCACATCACAGAGAACACAGGGAGAAGACTTTGGGGGAACATAGCTCAAGTCAGCAAGCATCACAAACAGGTACAACACTAGGGATCACAGCATGCGCAGATGAATGAAAGTGAACACACAGACATGCACATACAACACACACCTTGGGCGCAGGCAATGTCACACGTGTACACACTGCCATGAGGGGACTCCACTCCTGTGTGAGGAAAGCTGTGCCATATGTTGCCTCAGTAGGGCCCCATCATGTCAGCTGAGCACTTGGTCACACAATCAACAATTAGCACCAAATGAGGGCTCCCATCACATCAGCCTGGTCATGGATGTGCCAACGGAATCATCAGCACAGATCCAACACACTTGTATAGCAATGTTGCACTGACTACACGAATGAGTCCCTCCCCATTGATGCCCAAACCTGCATGTCCACTGGAGATGGCAACACGGTCAGGGAAGTAGACAAATGCAACGATGGCAGGCACAACAGATGTGCAGGGGTGGAAGCCACAGATATGAAATTGCCAATGTAAGTAGGAAACCCATTGCCAAATACTGAACACATGACACCCTCAGATGCTGCTATTGATGACATGGATACACCACATGATAGGACACATTCCCCCTGGACCACATGGGTTCCTGCACAGTAACACTTCATAATCATGAGACCAGATATCACCATCACTGCAGCAAGGGCATGGTTAGCTGCACCAACAACATGTACATCTGAAGCATGAGCACTAGAGAAAAGAAAGTTGCTTTATTCAGCATATGTGTTGAGGCCAAACGAAGTCCTGAAAAAAGAGCAAAGGCCAATGGCCAGTCCATTGTCAAAGTTCAAACAGGGTGACACTGGCAGATGTCACCCTACGCATGCCTGCACAATACCAGGGACAATCCACTAGGAGGGGCAACCGGGGGGCAGGCCAGGCACCGCAGGGACAGGATCAGGGCTCACCAGGGGGAGTCAGGGAAGGGGTGGTGGGTGCTGGAGAGCCACTGACAACTGCAGTGGAGGTGTCTGACATGGTGTGTGCCGGCACAACTGGGGGCATGACACAGATGTCGTGGGTGCCGGCACAACTGCAGTGGACCCTGCAGATGGGGTGGACAGGTCCGCCACTGCAGTGCCCAAGTCAGACAGGGCGGTAGTGGACTCCACTGCAGTGCCTACCTCCAGGGGAGGAGAATGGGGAACAGGCAAGGTGGGTTGGACAGAGGGGAGGACACCCTCACCACATCAGTGGCACAGACAAGCGCAGCGGGGGGTGTGGTGCTGGGAGAGCAAGTGGCAGGGGGAGAAGGCCGGAGCATCTTGGGGATGGTATATCTGTGGGTGGGGGAACCTGGGGCAGGGTGTGGTGGGGGCACCTGTGCAGTGGGGGCCTGAGGGATGGAGGACGGAGACCTTGTGCCTGAGCTGCAGGGCGGTGGCGGGGTCTTGCTCTTAGCACTCCGGGGGACTTGCGGGTGGGGGCCTCAGTCCGTCTGCGCCTGGGGGAGGGTGTCCGGGGGCGAGGGGCACTCTGCTCCGTGTGGGTGGGCTTCCTCTTCCCCCGGGATGCTGGAGCAGCATCATCGGTGGGGAAGAGGCCGAGGTCACAGAGGAAGAGCTGCTGTGACTTTGGGGTTGCAGGTGAGGCAAGGGAGGGTGCTTTGGAGGGAGAGGGAACTGAGGACTGCGCAGTGCATGTGGATGCGTGTGTGTGTTCCAGGGCCCCATCCCCTGTGAGTCTGGCTTCAGTCCCCTGAATGTGCGTGCGTGTGCGTTTTGTCATTGGCGTGTGTGTCAGTGTGCTGGATGTGTGTGTGCTGGTGTGTGCCAGTGTGTGTGTGCCTGGGATGGGTAAGGTGCTGGGGAGTGTGGATGGAGCAGAGGCAGGAGGGGTGAGGGACCGTTTGAGGAGGGACACTGCTGCCATCAGGGAGGAGTCCATGGACCTATTGCCCCTCTGTAGGTCAGACATGCCCGATGAGATGCCCTCCATGAACGACACCAGCTGAGTCAACAGCGCGGTGTGCGCATGGAGGACACTCAGCATGGCTGTCTGCCCTACATGGAGCTGGCGAAGGAGGCACACAGACTCCTCACTCAGGGCAGCAGGGGACACAGGGGCAGGGGGTGCGGTGCCTGGCCCAAAGGAGACACGCTCCCGGACATGGGAGCCTCCACGGACCTGGGGAATGGGAGCCGATGGGAGGGCAGTGGTGGTGCTGGTGGTGGCGGGGACAGCAACACTAGCTGGGGTGTGGTGGCTGCTGACACCCGCCTCCACAAGGGAGTCATCCTCCGAGTTGCTCTGGTCCTCAGCTGAGGTGGATGCTGCTGAGGACTCCTCGGTGTGGCTCCCCTCGCCCTCCGTGCCACTGGGTCCCTCCGACCACTCCTCGGCTGCTGACCCAGTCTGGCTCTCCGGCTCCTCCTGGTCCGTGGAGCTGTCCCCTTCCGTGGCCGTGGATGTATCTGCAAACAATGGGGAAACAGACAGACATCAGTCACCTGCACATAACGCACACACCACTGTGAGCACAGCACATCACAGAGCAAGCCCTGGCATCATTAGTTGTACATTGCTAAAAGTGCACTAATTGAACAGGAGAAGTCAATTGTCAGTCTGATGCCAAGCATGGCACTCACATCCCACATGGCCTTGCACCCATCTGTCTGGTGTCTGTTGGATTGCAACACCCCAGTGTTGACACATGCACCAAGTACACAGTAGTTGGACAGTGCAGAGGACACGTTGTGGACACATCACAGCTCTTGCCACTGAGTCAGTACAGGTTTACGGATGTAAGGGATGCCCAGAGTCAAATAGGAAATGCATGTGATGCATACCAGCGACAGACACCATGATGCACCCATGTCCTGATAGCCAGCGCCACTATGGTGTGCATGTAGCACATGTCACTCCCCTGCAGGATCACCAATCAGTAGACACATGCCATGGCGGAGGCATGACTGCTAAGTCATACATCACTGTCTCAGTGATGTATGACTTTGCAGCCAGACAACAACACTCTGCACTGTGTCACAATAGTAGGTCATGGGGAATGCAAGTCCTGGAGCTGCACAAGTGCACATGTACATCCCCCCACAACACATCCTCTTAACCCTCATCTGTCCAGGTCATACCTATTGGACATATGGGAGACCTGTGACACTACCCTCTGAACCTGAGCCCCTCACACTCTGCTGTGCATGGGGAACAGCTGCCTGAACTTCACATTTACATGCCCCAGTCTGCATTGGCAGCTGATCAGACACCTATGTGTCACACAAGTATCGTCTCCTATGGTCACATCTCCAGTGGCATGCTGAGCCCATACCAAGAAACTCCACAGCAGTCCTGGCGACTAATCCACAGCACACTGACACAGAGGCAGACACCTGAGGGGTCAAATCACTGTGCACAATGTGTCCTCTGATACACGGGAGTGGGAGTACAGAGTGTATTGTATGGCCTGGAGTAGGCATGACTGTCCAGCCCCACATGAATGAGGGATGAGCCCTGGACTGTAGGCAGCTGGCTAAGTATGTGTGACACACGTCATATACATACTCCTGGGGCCCAAACATTGTTCCCACCCGCAGCATGGGTGTGTGCCAGGTACCCCAGCCACATGTGGTGGATCAGCTCAGCAATTGGACCACAGATCAAAGTAACACGCTGAATACATGTCAGAATACAGGCATTGTGTAAGCAATGGACCCACCCATGATGCCCACCACAGAGTCAGGGAAACAGATGCTGTCTCCCACCTTGAGTCAAGCAAACTGCAAGGACACAGTCCTAAGTGACAGAATTCCCTGCATGTAAGGGCCACACCTGGGTATCAGATGAGGAGTGGGCAGTGCACAATAGAGGGACATGGCTCCTGGACAACATGACTGCTGTACTGTGGCAGTTCAACCTGGCCCGAGGAGGGCACATAGCATGTTAGACAGAGTACACAGTGCAGTCTTTGACTCACCCCCTCCTTGCTGCTCTCTGGCCTTCAGCTGCCCATCCAGGTCTGGAAAGACCACCGCCAGGATCCTGAGCATGTGGGGGTCAGGGTCCGTGTTCCGCCCCTCCTGCGAGGAGGCGACAGCTTCAGCTGGACCCGTGCAATCCTCCGGGTCCAGCCCCGAAGGTCCTGCCACCTCTTTTGGCAGTTGCGGATCCGGCGCTTGTAGACCCCCACGGACCGGACAGCCCGGACGATGTCCTTCCAGATCTCATGCTTCCGATGGGCAGAAGCCTGTCAGGATGACAAAGTGATAAGGCCATTACTACACATGCAACATATCCGTGCATGACACAGTTGCATATACATGTCGCAATCACAGGGGCACATGGTGTACCCAGGCAGTGCACGGCTGCCCATGGACAGTTTTCCAGAAGTCACTACATGGTATCATTGCATGGGGAGTAAAACCCTGTTCAGAAGCACTGTCACTGCACCATACCTGTCCAGTGCAAGTCACTACACACTATGGGGGTGACAACTACTCAGTGAGCCTGCTAGCCAGTGGTGTGCTGACTCTCAGCCTTGCTAGTCAGACAAAATGCACATTCAGAAAGGCAGTGCACAGAACACTCACCTGCTCCCCTGGTGTCCCATACAGCTTGCTGTACTGTGGAAGTAGGCTGTCCAGCAGGGCCTGGTTCTCTTCAAGGCTGAAGGCTGGGGCTCTCTCCACAGTACGTGCCATTGCAGGGTCCAGAGGGGCAGAGACAGCAGCAGTGCAGTGGCAGATGTCGTCCTGGAGCATGTAGTGCAGGCAAGTGGGCTCTCAGGGGAACATGCAGCAATATATATGTGCTGGAGAGGCAGATACTGTCCCTTGTGTCCAAAGTGATAGGTCCAAGTCGTTTGCATCTTCTGAATCTGGCCAATCCATGGAATAGCAGCACCAAAACACGCCCACAGCATCCTTCAAAATTTCAACTTCATGACATACATGATTTTGCAACATTGTTGTGGGTGACCAACTGATTTTCCAGCAACCGACTCGTTCGAATATTCGAAAACGCGTCCGTTGCCAGGCAAGCCCATTGTCAATGGGTGCGCACCGATCGGTCCATTGAGGTACAACGCGCACAGGGGTACAACGCTGCACCCGCACACATTGAAAGCAATGGGCCGGCCGGAGGCACCGATCGGTCCATTGCTGTTCAACGCGCACAGGGGTACAACGCGTACCCGCACACATTGAAAGCAATGGGCCGGCCGGAGGCACCGATCGGTCCATTGCTGTTCAACGCGCACAGGGGTACAACGCGTACCCGCACACATTGAAAGCAATGGGCCGGCCGGAGGCACCGATCGGTCCATTGCTGTTCAACTCGCACAGGGGTACAACGCGTACCCGCACACATTGAATGCAATGGGCCGGCCGGAGGCACCGATCGGTCCATTGCAGTACAACGCGCACAGGGGTACAACGCGTACCCGCACACATTGAAAGCAATGGGCCGGCCGGAGGCACCGATCGGTCCATTGCTGTTCAACGCGCACAGGGGTACAACGCGCACTGCGCACACATTGAAAGCAATGGGCCGGCCGGAGGCACCGATCGGTCCATTGCTGTTCAACGCGCACAGGGGTACAACGCTGCACCCGCACACATTGAAAGCAATGGGCCGGCCGGAGGCACCGATCGGTCCATTGCTGTTCAACGCGCACAGGGGTACAACGCGTACCGCGCACATTGAATGCAATGGGCCGGCCGGAGGCACCGATCGGTCCATTGCAGTACAACGCGCACAGGGGTACAACGCGTACCCGCACACATTGAAAGCAATGGGCCGGCCGGAGGCACCGATCGGTCCATTGCTGTTCAACGCGCACAGGGGTACAACGCGTACCCGCACACATTGAAAGCAATGGGCCGGCCGGAGGCACCGATCGGTCCATTGCTGTTCAACGCGCACAGGGGTACAACGCGTACCCGCACACATTGAATGCAATGGGCCGGCCGGAGGCACCGATCGGTCCATTGCTGTTCAACGCATCACTGTACATGTGACTGGCATATGTCAGCATGCCTGTCTCAGATGGACATATGCCAGCCACAGATAGCTCCCAGGGAGTGAGGGGCACACCTACATCACGACAGCCTGTCCAAACCTTATCATAAGGCATGTAAGGCTGCATTTCCTATTGTGTGTATGTTGGTGTACATGTTGTCCTGTGGGTGTCACCTGTGGGCAGCCACCCCCAGGCTGTGCACGTGTTAATGGGGACAGGATCCTGGGTGTTACGTGTACGTGACCACTGTGATGTGCAACTGTTCATATCTGTGCATGTGCCATGGTCACATTTCACAGTGGTGTTTGTGTATGTCATGTCACATACCCCGTGAGTCCCATGTGGGACGGTATGTTTGAGCCAGGGTGTCCCAGTGGCACAATAGTGATGGCCCTCCACAGTCTTTGTGCATGTAGTGTTTACAATGTCTCTGATTTCATGTGCACAATGGGAGACAGTCTCCACATCCACGTTGTGTGTGCATGGACTCTGATGTTGTGCGTGTGTGTCACAGACGTCCATGGCTCTCCTGCCATGGCAAGTGTGGCCACTACCTGTGGGGGTCATGTTTGTTTTGTTGTGGTGTACACATGATACTCCAGGTGATGCCAGTGTCCATGTGGCATTACAGGGTCCCTGGGAATGTGCCTGTCGTTGAGCTGTGGTGCCTGGGGCACATCTGTCCTCACATGTCACTGGGGGTGACTGTGACACAGCATCATGATATCCAATGGGCCAACCTGGGACAAATTGATGCCACCTGTAGGACCGTGTTGACAGATGTTGGCCATGTATGTACCATACATGTCGTTCCGGTACTGCACACTTCATGTAGTTGTGCCTCATGATGATGTATGTTGGGATCTTGAGTGTGTTCAATGCCGCACATGTGGGGTGACTGACGATCTTGCTTACTTCTCCTCTGCACTGCAGGGCTCCTGCTGTCCATCGGCCATTCCCAGACCTGGCAACGATGGTGGAACGGGACAGCATCCGACGGTACCGCTTCACCAGGCAGCTGATTGAGGATTTTGCAGTGCAGTTGTCCCCACATTTGCAGCCTGGCCGGCCGTATCCTACAGCGCTGACCCCCAAGGTGAAGGTGATGGCAGCCCTACACTTCTTTGCCACCGGTACCTTCCAACATACTGTGGCGTCTGCTGGTGGGATGTCACAGACCATGTTCAGCCGTGTGCTCCGCGATTTCTTGGCGGCAATGTTGCTCTTCCTGAACCGGTACATCTATTTCCCTAGACTGCGACGACTCACTGACGTGAAGAGTGACTTTTATGCCCTGGGGAGGATGCCGCATGTCATTGGCTCCATTGATGGGACACATGTGGCTTTGGTACCACCACAGGCCCAGGAGCAGGCCTACAGGAACCGCAAGCACTACCACTCGGTCAATGCACTGGTGGTGTGTCTTGCAGACATGACCATCACACACGTGTGTGCCCGTTTCCCTGGTTCAGCACATGATGCCTTTGTGATGAGGAGTAGTCGCATCCCCAGGTTGATGGCACAGATGCAGAACCAGCGTGCCTGGCTTGTCGGTGTGTACTGACTTTGTGCCATTGTGTGTGATCTGATCTGTAGTATTCCGCCCACTTTTCCAAGTCAGCTGATGTGCACTTGTCTGTCCGTAGGTGACTCGGGATACCCCAACATGCCGTGGTTGCTGACACCCCTCAGGAACCCTGTGACACCTGCCCAGATGCGCTACAATGAGGCACATGGTCGGACCAGGAGAGTGATTGAGCGGACCTTTGGTCTCCTGAAGAGCCGCTTCCGCTGCCTGGACAAGACCGGAGGGTCCCTCCCATATGCCCCTGCGAAAGTGTGCAAGATTATCATCGTCTGCTGCATGCTCCACAACCTGGCAGTGCGGAAGGAGTTGCCTCTCATCCAGGATGACGATGACCAACATCCGCCACCTGTGGAGGATCCTGGCCTGGACCACGATGCCAGTGACGATGATGATGATGATGGTGATGGTGATGTCCGCACACAGCTCATCACCAACTTCTTTAGCTGAATGTGAGGATCCTGAGGTGTCATGTGAATGATGTGAGTTGGCATGATGTGTGGGTGGTGCTCTGGTGCTGTTGGAGTGTGTCCATGGGCTACTTGACAGGATGTGTGTTGCGATGTGTGGTGACAGGTGGGCTGTACTCCCCAACAGTGTTGACATGCTAACTTGGTTCTGGGTGGGTATCTTGTAACATGTATTGTGCATGAGTTTTGCTGTTCTGTCCTGTACTGCATTGCTTTTGACTGTGTGTCATTTCTGTCCTTCACAGGGTACTTTCAGATTCGTTTGGTCAACTGTGTCCACCGACGACGTGATTGCACATCCAGGCTGGTAGCTGTTGTGTCCCTACAGGTGATGTGCGCCACACCCATGGACTTCCTTCTGTCTACAGTTGTTGACTGTGTGCCCGCTACCAGGTGGGGTTACCTTGCATCTGTAGTGGTTACGGCATGTTGCTACTGTGTAATAAACCTGTGCTTCACTTAGTGATGTGCGTTGTCTGTGGTCACACATTTGACTGCCATTTGCTTACTGCACCTGTGGGCTACTTGACTACAACTGGGAATGGGTGTGGTGTCTGTGCATTGCACCGTCTTCCCTGGCAACATCAGTGTAGGCAATGAGTCAGATGGCCTAGGTGTGTATGTGTTGTGTAGCCCTGGTTGTGTGTCTCCCTCATATGTGTCACGTTGCCTGTACTCACATGCCTGTGTTGTCCTTGCTGTTGCAGTTCGCATACACAGTGTAATTTTGCTGTTCATCATCCCCATAACAGCACCCACGTTGGAATCACGACAGAGGCAAGTATGGTGTATTATTGTGTTTATTGTGATACATCTGTGATAATAGTGCATAGGATGGATTGTGCTGTACATGAATCTTGCAATCCCAAGTTCCTAGATGAATAGAAAGTCCAGGTAGACAGGATCCCCAGTATCGGGGCCACAGTTGTCTGACACATTGTTCCAACTTGTACTCCCCATGCAATGTGTGGGAGTAGTGTTGCCATCAACAGGGTGAACAGTCTGTGCACAAAGGCGAAAATCCAGAACAGGTTCAGGCTTCCTGGGAGTTGCGCTTGGCCATCAGCCTCTCACTTTCCCCTCCTCGGACGACCCCTCTTCTTGGGGGGCCCTCAAGTGCAGGCTGCTGCGGTGCAGGGGACTCTCCGCCAGAGTCCTCCTCCCTCCCTGTGGCAGTTGCAGTTTGTTCGGTACCAGATGTTGTTGGCACACAGGGAGGTGTGGACTGGTTGCTGTTCATCTGGCGGAGGCATTGTAAAATGTCCCTGTGCACCGCCGTCATCTCATGTAGTACATCCCACTTGGACTCCACGCGGGTTATGTGGGAGTCCACACATGACATGTGGGAGTCCACACGTGACATGTGTGACTCCACGTGGGACATGTGGGAGTCCAAGCGGGCATGATGGGCAGCCTGCTGCTGTTTGATGTCTCTGAGGAGCCCCACTACCTGGCTGAGCTCTCCGGTGCTGGACTGGTACGCATCAGCTATGCGTACCAGTTGTGGGTCTTCATGCACACCAGCAACGTCTGCAAGCAGCGACCTCTGTCTCCCACCCCTCCCACCACCCCTGCTGACATGTGCAGTGTGTGCAGTTGCACGCACAGATAACCCTGGTCCACCTTGGGGGTTGGTGGTGGTGGTGGTGTCCATGGCCCCAGGTTGGTCCAGGGTCACTGCGCTGGTGTTGTTCCTTATTCTGTCCATGTCGGCAGGGATGGTATTCGTGGTGACAGTCGTTGGAGGGGTGGGTGCAGGGGGTGCAGCTGGTGGACCTGCTGGTGCTGCAGCTGGTGGTCCTGCTGGTGCAGCATGTTGACTTGCACCGGATGTGCCAGGTTGTTCTTCATCGTCCGAGGAGGACAGAGGCTGTACGACGCCAGTGAGCTCGGCATCCTCTTGAGCCTGGGACTGGGACTCCTCAGCGTCTGCTGCTGTGTCCCTATCATCACCTGTTTTTGGGAGACACAAACAATGTATGTCATGTTTCTGCAGGCATCAGTGGTTGACACACCTGACAGTTGTGACTGTGCCTCGGGGTGCGGGCCTGTACATTGTATTGTCCTAAGTCGTCACAGTCAGGGGTTGATATTGGTGTGGCACATTGTCCTGCATTATTTGGGCATTTCTATGTATTCTCTGGGGTGTGAACATGGTCTGCATTGCTTGTGTTTGGTTGACAGCCAGACCTCCTTCCCACCCACCCACCCACCCAGTCAGTTATCCCACCATGGAACGTGCTTGCATTGCAGGGAGTGTAAGTTGTCTCTCAGGATGTCAGTCAGTGGTGTCCTGCTGTTTGTTGGTGCACAGTTGGCAGCAGGGCCTTGTGCTCCCCACAGCAGTAGCCAGTGTCAGCCATCTTGTGAGTCCTTCTCCACTCCCTGTGATGTGAGCATGGTTCAGGGTGGTGTTGATGGGCCAGTTGTGAGGCTGAGCAATGTCTGTGACTACGACTCCCATCATGCTATTGCCTCCACCCCCTTCCCAGCATGCCCATGCTTCCTTCCTTTGACTCTGCTTCCCTGTGGGGTGGGCTGGCTGTGCTGACAGGATGGCTGGGAGTGTTGTCCTGGCAGTTGTTTGGCTAAGAGTCCCAAGAGTGTCCCTGTGCTTCACACAACATAACCCAGGGTGGTGGTGCTTTGTGGGATCTTGTGTTAGGATGGAGGGCATTGCATTCTACCAGGTGGGTAATGTGGAGTTTGTGTTGGGGGGGGTGTGAGGGGAGGTGCTGGTGACTATGGTCAGTGCTGCAAGTCCCCCTTCCCACCCAGCCAGCCAGATATCCCACCATGGAACGTGCTTGCATTGCAGGGAGTGTAAGTTGTCTCTCAGGATGTCAGTCAGTGGTGTCCTGCTGTTTGTTGGTGCACAGTTGGCAGCAGGGCCTTGTGCTCCCCACAGCAGTAGCCAGTGTCAGCCATCTTGTGAGTCCTTCTCCACTCCCTGTGATGTGAGCATGGTTCAGGGTGGTGTTGATGGGCCAGTTGTGAGGCTGAGCAATGTCTGTGACTACGACTCCCATCATGCTATTGCCTCCACCCCCTTCCCAGCATGCCCATGCTTCCTTCCTTTTGACTCTGCTTCCCTGTGGGGTGGGCTGGCTGTGCTGACAGGATGGCTGGGAGTGTTGTCCTGGCAGTTGTTTGGCTAAGAGTCCCAAGAGTGTCCCTGTGCTTCACACAACATAACCCAGGGTGGTGGTGCTTTGTGGGATCTTGTGTTAGGATGGAGGGCATTGCATTCTACCAGGTGGGTACTGTGGAGTTTGTGTTGGGGGGGGTGTGAGGGGAGGTGCTGGTGACTATGGTCAGTGCTGCAAGTCCCCCTTCCCACCCAGCCAGCCAGATATCCCACCATGGAACGTGCTTGCATTGCAGGGAGTGTAAGTTGTCTCTCAGGATGTCAGTCAGTGGTGTCCTGCTGTTTGTTGGTGCACAGTTGGCAGCAGGGCCTTGTGCTCCCCACAGCAGTAGCCAGTGTCAGCCATCTTGTGAGTCCTTCTCCACTCCCTGTGATGTGAGCATGGTTCAGGGTGGTGTTGATGGGCCAGTTGTGAGGCTGAGCAATGTCTGTGACTACGACTCCCATCATGCTATTGCCTCCACCCCCTTCCCAGCATGCCCATGCTTCCTTCCTTTTGACTCTGCTTCCCTGTGGGGTGGGCTGGCTGTGCTGACAGGATGGCTGGGAGTGTTGTCCTGGCAGTTGTTTGGCTAAGAGTCCCAAGAGTGTCCCTGTGCTTCACACAACATAACCCAGGGTGGTGGTGCTTTGTGGGATCTTGTGTTAGGATGGAGGGCATTGCATTCTACCAGGTGGGTACTGTGGAGTTTGTGTTGGGGGGTGTGAGGGGAGGTGCTGGTGACTATGGTCAGTGCTGCAAGTCCCCCTTCCCACCCAGCCAGCCAGATATCCCACCATGGAACGTGCTTGCATTGCAGGGAGTGTAAGTTGTCTCTCAGGATGTCAGTCAGTGGTGTCCTGCTGTTTGTTGGTGCACAGTTGGCAGCAGGGCCTTGTGCTCCCCACAGCAGTAGCCAGTGTCAGCCATCTTGTGAGTCCTTCTCCACTCCCTGTGATGTGAGCATGGTTCAGGGTGGTGTTGATGGGCCAGTTGTGAGGCTGAGCAATGTCTGTGACTACGACTCCCATCATGCTATTGCCTCCACCCCCTTCCCAGCATGCCCATGCTTCCTTCCTTTTGACTCTGCTTCCCTGTGGGGTGGGCTGGCTGTGCTGACAGGATGGCTGGGAGTGTTGTCCTGGCAGTTGTTTGGCTAAGAGTCCCAAGAGTGTCCCTGTGCTTCACACAACATAACCCAGGGTGGTGGTGCTTTGTGGGATCTTGTGTTAGGATGGAGGGCATTGCATTCTACCAGGTGGGTACTGTGGAGTTTGTGTTGGGGGGGGTGTGAGGGGAGGTGCTGGTGACTATGGTCAGTGCTGCAAGTCCACCTTCCCACCCAGCCAGCCAGATATCCCACCATGGAACGTGCTTGCATTGCAGGGAGTGTAAGTTGTCTCTCAGGATGTCAGTCAGTGGTGTCCTGCTGTTTGTTGGTGCACAGTTGGCAGCAGGGCCTTGTGCTCCCCACAGCAGTAGCCAGTGTCAGCCATCTTGTGAGTCCTTCTCCACTCCCTGTGATGTGAGCATGGTTCAGGGTGGTGTTGATGGGCCAGTTGTGAGGCTGAGCAATGTCTGTGACTACGACTCCCATCATGCTATTGCCTCCACCCCCTTCCCAGCATGCCCATGCTTCCTTCCTTTTGACTCTGCTTCCCTGTGGGGTGGGCTGGCTGTGCTGACAGGATGGCTGGGAGTGTTGTCCTGGCAGTTGTTTGGCTAAGAGTCCCAAGAGTGTCCCTGTGCTTCACACAACATAACCCAGGGTGGTGGTGCTTTGTGGGATCTTGTGTTAGGATGGAGGGCATTGCATTCTACCAGGTGGGTACTGTGGAGTTTGTGTTGGGGGGGTGTGAGGGGAGGTGCTGGTGACTATGGTCAGTGCTGCAAGTCCACCTTCCCACCCAGCCAGCCAGATATCCCACCATGGAACGTGCTTGCATTGCAGGGAGTGTAAGTTGTCTCTCAGGATGTCAGTCAGTGGTGTCCTGCTGTTTGTTGGTGCACAGTTGCCAGCAGGGCCTTGTGCTCCTCACAGCAGTAGCCAGTGTCAGCCATCTTGTGAGTCCTTCTCCACTCCCTGTGATGTGCGCATGGTTCATGGTGGTGTTGATGGGACAGTTGTGGGGGGCAATATGTGTGACTGCGACTCCCATGATGCTATTGGCTACACTGACTTGGCCAGCATACACAGAATTCCTTCCTTTGAGTGGTCTTCACTGTGTGTTGGTGTTGTTGTGGTGGCTACATGTGTGGATGTGTGTGTTAGTTCTATTTGTGCCACTGCCTAGCTGTAGTTGTGGTTGTGTTTGTACATGTGTTGGCACAGTTGGATGTGACTTTTTGGATGGCATGTGTTGTGTTTATCTGACTGACATACACATTTTGGGATGATTCTGTTCTAGTTGCTGTGTAATTGCTATGAGTGCATGGTTTGACTCTCCCCTTGACAGTGATGTGTGTGTTTTGTGGCAGTATATTGTGTACATTTGTTGTGTACTCACCAGGCTCTGGGATGTCCTCTAGTCCATATATGCTCACTGGCGGTAGGATGGCCCGCACCTTCTCCTCCCAGGGCCTGAGGTATATTGGCTTGGCAGGAGGGCCACTGCCGGTGTGTTGGCTGTTGATGTAGTCTTGCTTCAGCAGTTTCCGTACCCTCCTGCGCACGTCATACCACCTGTTCTGGATGTCGGTCTTTGTGCGCCGACATGGTGATTGGGCGTTCACCCTGTTGATGATCCTCTCCCACATCTTGGTTTTCTGTGACATGGGGGTCTGTTGGACCAATGTGCCAAACAGCTGTGGCTCTACCCTGAGGATCTCGTCTACCAGGATTTCCAATTCACAATCTAGGAACTTGTGATTCTTCTTGGGGGCATGGTGATGGGTGGTGATGGTGGGTGATGTGTGTGTTGGTGTGCAGGTGAGGGTGTGTGGGTGTGTGTTGTGCTGGGTGTATGTGAGGTAGGTATTTGTTGGTGTGCTGATGGTGTGTGGCTTGTGTGAGGGATGAGCTGTGGGTGTGTGGTTGCTTTCTCTTGGGTGCTGGCAGTGAAATGGCATTTGCAAAGGCTCATGGTAGTGATTTGTGTCCTTTATATAGGTGGAGTTGTGGGTGTGTCTTTGTTCTCTGTCCCCACCCCCCCAGTATTTATTGGCTTGGTAATTGCTTGTTTGGCCTTTTTTTGGTTGATTTTTCCTTTGTGCTGTTTGTATATGTTGGAAACGTTCTTGTGACCGAGTCGGACCCTGCATTGGTCTCGTACGGTGTTTTCCGTTTCGTTCACGCTGTGTTTGTGCAGTTTTGTATGCTGCGTACGCGTCGGTCGCGGTGTATTGTGTTGCTTCGGCTCGGTTTTGTATGCGTGTCGGTCGTACGGCTTGTCCTCCGTCCGACTCGGTCGTGTTTTTCGCGCCTTGCATCGTACTTTGCGGGTTGGAGTTGGCGGGTACGATTCGGTCGGATTTGTTCCGGGTGCGTGTCGGTCGGTTGGATTCGCGTGTTTTTCCGGCCGGATTGCTATTTTCCGAGCGGCTCGGTCGGTCGGCTTGGTTTCCTGACGTGTCGGTCGGATTTATCGCGGCTTGCATCGTACTTGGCGTGTCGGGCGCCACTGGTACGTGTCGGTCGGTAATTTTTCCGGCTCCGAGTCGGTCGGTGCTTTTTCCGGCCCGAATCGGAATCGACCCCTCAGTGAATTTCTCATGCCGTCCAAATCCAGAATTGTCAACAAAGTGCATACACAGAACAATCTTTCAGCATTTACATGCAATACCACCTGTTCAAAAGATGAAACCACTAGTAAAAGAATAAAACCACGAATAATTAAAAGCTCAATCCCCTCTTTTTGCACACAAATCCTACTGCTAATAGATAGCTACTTCAGCTAAAAGCTATAAGCGAAGTAGTGTCATTTTTTTAAGACTTTCAATGCATCAGGTGAATCCATTTTATTCTCGAATTGGCATACACCGGACAGAAAAATAAAATATGTAGAAAAATTTTCTCTAACGCCCAACCTACATAAAGTGCAGTTCGTTTCTTCATTAGCATTATGGCCCGGTTTCCACCTTGCTGTAAAAGCATTAATTTGAAGAATATCAAAACGATATTTTACGTACAGGCTTTTGCCAAATGGGGTTGGACAACATCCAGATACTTTTCGAAACTTGGAATAAGTTTAATTGTAAGTAATTGTGAAGTCAACCTTCCCAACCTGCGGTTTTGGTGAAGAGTGTTCAGAACATGCTCCCAATATATCTGCTTGAGGTGCTTTTATTAGTGTACTGTTAGTGTTTGGGGATCACTCCAGAAAGGAGGTTAGACCAAGCTTACTAAACCAAGTCTGAACATGGCAGAACCAGGGGAAGGTGGTGAGAGTGTCAAGTCCCAACAGTTTCCTTTGTCACTCTCTACAGTGTATCAATTCCTGCGTGACCCATAGCCTTCTGCAGTAAAGCCTGGGTCTCACGATGCCTAAGTGCTCTATTCTGTTAATGTCTATATTTAGGTAAATAAGTATCAATGGTGTGGACCTGGCAAGGCATAATAGCCTTCTTATAAGGGTTTTCTTGCTCATTCTGAGCTGATTGAGATTGTTTGCACCCCATAACTCAGCACCATGTAGTGCTGCTGCTTGGGCCTTATACTTGTAAACCTAAAGCGCTGGAAAAATCACTTTACATGTAGTGGCCTGGTGCTTTTTAATGATAGCCATAGGGCTGTGGGCGAGAACGGTTTTGGATTTGTTAATGTGTGGAAGCCTTCAAAGCTTAGTGTGCAACATTATACACAGATAACTAAAGTTAGTTAAATAGTCCACTTTTTGCTGCCGTACTACAATGTTTTTCTTAAAAGTCTTATGAAGTGTAATAGCCATGTGTTTCATCTTACTAGAATGGATTTCCAGACCCTTGGCTGTACAATAATCATTAAAACTATTGAGTAGCTTCTGTAGGCCCTTTGGCGTCTGTGATACCAAAATAGTATCATCTGCAAAAAGTAATGCAGGAACTTGGGCCCCACAAAGCTTCCGAGTGTCGTGGTTACACTCAGATGCTTTACAACATTATTGACATAGAGTGAGAACAGGGTGGGTGCAAGCATGCATCCCTCTTGCACTCCCCCTTTTTAGGTCGAGCCTATAGCCTATAGCGGCAGTGCGCCTGCGCTGCTCGCTTTGCGAGGCATGCAGTAATGGAGTATGGAGTGGAAGCTCTGTGGAAGCTCCGCCCACTCTCCGCCCATGTTTTTAATTGGCTTGTGTCATTGTCTTTCGTAAATGCTGCCGTCTGATTGATTATGAGGCTTGTTAGTCCCTCCTTATTATGGCCATGTCGTCATTTGTATCCTTCCATGGCGACTGGCCCCTTTACTTCAACTGTTGCACGGTATGTGTTATTTAGATTGTG
The DNA here is from genome assembly GCA_963921515.1 of Calotriton arnoldi. Taxonomy (NCBI): domain Eukaryota; kingdom Metazoa; phylum Chordata; class Amphibia; order Caudata; family Salamandridae; genus Calotriton; species Calotriton arnoldi. The sequence continues at coordinate 27,160 of CAWUFW010013352.1, read as the reverse complement.
ATCACTATTTTCTTTAATAAGGTTCTCTTACTCCCCCCTCCCGCAGTCCGTGCCTTCTCGTCCCCGCCCCACACTGCCGTTGTTCGTGCCTTCTCGCCCCCCTGATCCCCACCCACCCACACTCCTGTTTCCAATGCAATAGGTCTTGCGTAAATGTGAGTCCTATTCGCGTAAATGTGAGTCCTACTGCATTGCAAATGCTTGTTTTATATAGCGCGTACTTTGACCGAGGACAGTAGAGCACTTTACCAGAGAGCCAGATTGTGTTACATGTTTTTTTAAAAATTCTCCCGAGGTAATAAAACAAGCACCTTCTAAGTAGCGCAAGAAACTCATTATTTACTGAGATATTACATTGGGGTAGCAAGTATCACATAAAGCTAATAGCCCAACAACTGTTTCCGTTTCTTCTACTACATGTTACTCTCCACCATGGCGCGTCATCGCCTCTTTTCGGCTGGGCGTCTCGGCATGCTAAAAGGCCAGGACTGGCTGAGCGTGTTTCACTGTGATACGAGGGACGGGGAGGCATCAGAGGGCGTAAGGTTGCCAATTACGCGCTGGCAGCCTTGTATTCGCTTTGCATTGTGGTTTCTGATACTTTGCCTACATTTCATACAAGGACTGCGAGAGCCGGAATGCAAATTTTAAAAAAAACAGGGCTGGTTTTGCTATTTGAGCTTATTGTCGGAAAACTTGAGATCTCAGATTAGAATAACACGTAGTTTACGCACAACCTGGGTTGCCAGATGAGTCAGCGGGGAGTTGGTTTTCCAATCCCTAGGTTTGGTTTTCTTTCACAAATCGCCAATTGTGAGCCCAACTGAGTCAGCTAGTCAGACTACAGCTCCCAGAATGCAAAAAATCAGTTAAATACAAGCCTGAGAATAATAGCAAATGCATGTATATGGAGTTTCATATTACCGAGAACTCGCTGTGGCGCTTTCAATGGACAGGAGTACGAGCGTTTTATGATGTCTATGAGCGCCGTTCTCTGTCCCAGTTGAGTAACAAAATTCCGACTTCATAAGCCTCATTGCCCTACGGCATGGGTAGTACAAAAGGCACATCAAGTAATTGAACTGTATTTCAGATTCTAGGAAAAGTTAGCGCTACATAAGTGCCAGATGCGAAGCACAGATGTGGTGACCAGATGGCTGTATCTCACCAGCACATCCCATTTCCATCCCCCGAGCTTTCCTTTACATGTCGCTCGTGATCAGCTGCTTTGGCGGGATTGGTTACATCAAAGTAAGGCACGGTCACATTTCCCAGCATGCAATGGGTGATTAGACGTATGCCATCGGGCTGGAATAACGGCGCATTAGCACCCAATCAAATACGTTAAAGTTTGGAACTGAGGGCCGCTCTCACTATCTCGCAGAGTCGATATCCCACAACTAGCATAGTGCCAATATCGGCAACACTCACGAGCCCTCATGCAGCAACATACAGGTGACATAAATAAGCAGAAAAGACAACTTTTTGGTGGAGAAAATTGCTGCAGGTTTATTAGCATACCAACTATGCCAACATGGTGGGTTATCTTACAGGCGATCCAAAGGCAAGCCGCCCCTCGCGGCCTACCACCTGATGGGCCAACTTGCATCATGGCCTTAGCCAATCGGTGCTTAGCGGTTGTGGTGAGGGGATAGCCCCTCCCACTTCCGGTGAACCGTCGGTCCACCCCCTTACTCACGCCCCCCCCACGAGGGGCGGAGCGTTCAAGCGACCCCCGGTTGTACAGGTTTCCAACCGCCCGTAGGACAGACGGGGCACCATCGCACCTTAGGGTCCACCGCGAAGACTTCCTGGGGATATTAGGCCTCAGCACCCTTTGTGCTCCTGAAGAGGGTACCCCAGAGTACCTTTCCGCCTCTGGATCGCCCTGTAACTCCGCCTGCAACACAAACAAGAGATTAGAAATTCCTTCCCTCCCCCCCCCATCCCCTGAACGCCGGGTAAGCGGTAGGGAGGGAACGGCGTCAGGGGTGCGAGGAAAGAGGCCGCTCAGTGGGCGAGGGAGGAACTTATACCTCTCCCCTTCCCCCACCTTGGCCGGAAGTGATGAGCGGGACCCCGAAGGGGTCTCCAGACACTAGGCTGTCCAGTGTGCCATCCTGTGGCACTAAAGTGGCCGCCCTCTTATGAGGGTCCCCTTCGGGGACGTCGGTCAGCCCACATAGTGCCAATATCGGCAACACTCACCAGCCCTCATGCAGCAACATACGGGTAACATAAATAAGCAGACAACACAACTTTTTGATGGAGAAAATTGCTGCAGGTTTATTAGCATACCAACTATGCCAACATGGTGGGTTATCTTACAGGCGATCCAAAGGCAAGCCGCCCCTCGCGGCCTACCACCTGATGGGCCAACTTGCATCGTGGCCTTAGCCAATCGGTGCTTAGCGGTTGTGGTGATGGGATAGCCCCTCCCACTTCCGGTGAACCGTCGGTCCACCCCCTTACTCACGCCCCCCCCTACGAGGGGCGGAGCGTTCAAGCGACCCCCGGTTGTACAGGTTTCCAACCGCCCGTAGGACGGACGGGGCGCTGTCGCACCTCAGGGTCCACCGCGAAGACTTCCTGGGGATATTAGGCCTCAGCACCCTTTGTGCTCCTGAAGAGGGTAGCCCAGAGTACCTTTCCGCCTCTGGATCGCCCTGTAACTCCGCCACAGCCCTGGGTGTGGCGACCGTCGCAGCCAGGGCCCCCCACCAAGGCCGGCATTCCTACTTACATCCTGCTGTTTCCAGGGCCACCTCCAGGTCCAGCAAGAGCAAGTCCCACACTGGACAGGTGCACCCCATCCTCATAAAGATTCCCTGTGGACTTTGGCGAGCTATGAACCCTAAACCGGTCACAGGATGCTTGTTTCCGGTCCCGGGAAGACACTTGCTCACCGTGCCACAGGCCATGCCTGATCCCGAGCCCCCATTGCTCCGTGACTCTGTTCATGGCATTGTTAATTCGCCTGAGTGAGGGTTCCTCGGCAGCCCCTAATCAGGCCATCGCCGTACTACCAGTGGGGTTAACTTTGTCCAACATGACCCCCTAAGCCCACAACCCGTTGCATAACTTGCACCAGCGGGATTCATTTATGGCCGCAGTGTCCTCCTACCCAGACAAGTCGAAACATTGCCTACCAGGGTAGTACCAAACTTGGGTGGGGAGGAACCCCCCCTCACTTAGACTGCCAGCTGCGCAGCCCGCTTGTCCAGCGCCTGCCTGAGACCCCCAAACCTACTGACTCAGTAGTGTGCCGCAGCTTCCCTTGCAAGCTGCCCCTGCGCATGCATGGGCCTCCCATCCAACGTAACACAGTGGTGCAACCCCCAAGTTTCCATTTCTTGAATTCCGCCCGTTGTGCCACTCGCAGGACGCACGGGCGGCCCTAAACCCAGGACATAGGTGCTGGCAAAGTGAAGAAGGCCCGTTGCTGGCTTATACCAAGCACTGCACTCCCTATTCTACAACTACTCCAGCTCGCACCTAGTTGTAACAGGCACTGCCCCCCCGGAGGGTTATCTCTGACCCCCGTAGTTCACATGTCCCCTGTTCCTTAACTTACTCGTTGTGGCCTTCACTCCGTGCAGCAGGCCCTCTGCCTCGGAAGAGTCAAATCGACCCCCCCCAGTTGAAAACCAGGACGTTGGGAGGGGCGTACCCCCCCCACCCTAGTCTCTGCTGCAGATGCCTCAGGAAGCAGTTCCAGCGCATACCTGGGTGTCACACCCTACACCCCTGATGGGAGTACCACACCATCTGGAATTCCTGGGCCAAACTAGGGCAAAGTCCCGTTGTTGGCTGACAACTCACAAGGAAATTTGCTTAGCAGAAACACGTGGTACTATGCCATGGTTCTGGGTCTGAGGACATGGGGTAAACCTATGAGCAATGTAGCTACACCCCCTTATTAAGGATGCAAAATGTGCTCTTGTAGTTGTCCGCAATTGAGCCAACCCCTCTATTTCAGCACTATCGAGGCAACAGCACTCTCATGGGAGGGACACACTCCGCCCCAGCCTGACAGTGCCCATTAATGTGTAGCCCCATACCCTGAGTTTTTCGCTGCAGGTATCCCAGTTCCTCTTGAGATCCACATCCGCTAGGAAGCTGGTAAGCTCCCTATCTGAAGTGCCTTGTAGTTATGCCCGAGTCAAACCACAGCCCCAACTGAACGTACTGCTGCTGGCCCAGTCTAACGCTAAGCGCCGCCTGGCCCCTACTGCACCTGCCCCCTAGACCGGACCTTGACCTTTACTTCCTGTATGTTAATAGGGGGACTATTATATGACAGGTCAATGACTTTGCTGCCGTCAAATGTGCAGACTACTATGGAGCCCCTTGTGGTCTTTCCTTTGCTGGTTGGCACCAAATACTGCCTGCCACATACCAAGCTCTACCGTAGATCTATCAGGTACTTCTGCCATAACTCCTAACCTACACCATGCATACATCAATTAGCGGTAGCAGCATACCCCCAAAGGGTCGATATCCTCTCACACCGCATCCAGAACACTTTCCCCAATCCGATGCTAATCCTGTAAAGTGGGGTTCCAAAACTTGATCACAGTGCCACTACCAATTGTTCGTTACTAGTTTACTGCCCGCGTCAGCTGGATGGCTAGAATGTAGCTTGGATGTGGAGGGAATATCCCCCACCCACGTGCAGCATATTGCTGTACAGCCCTGTCCCCATTCCCCAGGGTGCAAATAGTACCAATGCGAGTGGGCCAAATGACAACAGCGTCAAGTCTAAGGTTCACAGGATCCAGCCAGGACCCCTCTGCCTTACTGCTTGAACCTAGCTACTTCACACACAGGCCACATGCGTGCCCTTCAAGTAGAAACCAGCCGAACCAATCGCAGCCACTCATGCAACGACACAACAATACATGGCCAGAATGTGCCAATATGTGTCTAAAGACATTAAACAAGTAAAAGGCTTTATTGTATCAGCCCGATCAGCCGTGTAGTCAGAGCAGAATGGACTAAGTGTGGGCCAGAACGGAGGAGGTATATGAGAGGCTACTGCAGGCCCCAAGGTCTGTGCAACTTGCAGCTGCATCACCATAATGCCAATGGCCCAGAGTCTAAGAAAATGGTGATGTTGTGATACAACTTAAGTTAATGTATTCAGAGTTAAATGCGTCAATTCATAATTCAAGCACATGTGTAGTTCCACTGTCAAGTGTGTATCCTGTGACTCTATTGGGAGGGTGAAAGTAGAGTGAGTCCTTCCCCCTGCATGTTACAAAACACTATTGTATAACATGTATACTAGTCTGTGGATAAAAGCATGACAGTCATCCATGTACCTCACACTGTTGGAACATAGCCGCAGCTCCCTGATATTACTGCAAATAATATCTGACACCCACCAATTCTTCATAATTGCTGGCTTTACTGCTAAGTGTGCCCAGTTCATACACTGCTATTCCTCTACAATTCTTCTCTTTCTATAAGTGTAACTGCAGTGTCTCCTCATGGTAGCTGCACCCAGCATCACCACATGTGTAAACCGCAGACAGCGTCATCACCTGTGTAACTGCACACAGCGTCACCTCATGCGTAACTGCACAGTGTCACCACATGTGTAACTGCACGCAGCGTCACCTCATGTGTAACTGCACATCGCGTCACCTCATGTGTAACTGCCCACAGGGTCACCTCATGTGTAACTGCACACAGCGTCACCTCATGAGTAACTGCACACAGCGTCACCTCATGTGTAACTGCACACAGCGTCACCTCATGCGTAAATGCACACAGCGTCACCTCATGCGTAAATGCACACAGCGTCACCTCATGCATAAATGCTCACAGCGTCACCCCATGCGTAAATGCACACAGCGTCCTCATGCGTAAATGCACACAGCGTCACCTCATGTGTAAATGCACACCGCGTCACTTTGTGTAAATGCACACCCCGTCACTTTGCGTAAATGCACACCACGTCACCTCGTGTAAATGCACACCACGTCACCTCGTGTAAATGCACACCCCGTCACCTCGTGTAAATGCACACCACGTCACCTCATGTGTACCCGAGGGCGCATTCCTTTTAAGACACAGGGAGATAGAGGCAGGTGCACTCTGTTGTCCCCGCCATAGAGCACACTCTACATTCTAAACATAGTAAAACAGGTAACTGTTTCTCCCTCGTGGAAGCTCTTCTCAGTTGGAGCAGCACCCCTGAAAAAGAAGCCAGTGAGTTGGAAGGAATCCCAAGCAGCCAGTGGCTCTGATTTCGTGAACCCGGGCAGGGCTAGGCTCCTGCTGTCTAACCTGATTGGGCATACACATTGATACAGTGTGACCGCTCATACTCAAAACTGCTTCCCAATTGACTCTTTAACTGTCGCAAAACTTTTAGCGTGCGGGACAAAAGTGAGGTGTAGATGATCACAGTGTTCCTTGATGCAGCCTGTGCTACCACCGCAACCCCGAAGGAGCTCCGGTGCTGTGCTCTTATGCCCACCCCTTCAGCCTCTGAAATCACGATGCCCCTAATTCCTTAGACCTCTTACCGCCTGCCCGCCATGCACTTGAAGCGGCAATGCCCGTGCCTCAGGCAGGCCCCCTACCCCATGCCCCAAAGGAGTTTAAGCGGGCAGGGGAGAAACGGTTGCGAGACCTGTTCTCACCCAGGCTCCGTTTGTTCAAGGAAGCAGCTCCTCACAGTGGGGCATCGCCTGCGAACAAGGCAGCCAAAATATAGCTATAGTAATGTCTTGGGCAGCAGCTGGAGTGGATACTTGCGAGTGCCCCGTCACTTACTTTTATTTAAAATTAATGCCATGCATAAGTGAAATAAAACCTATGAGGTAAGTACAAAGGAGGAAAGTTATTCCCTACCTATCCTCCCTCTAGTGTGATGAAGTAGAGGAAGGCAGGTCAGCCCTGTATTATGCTGGAGTGTCCTCAACACTGGACACCTCTCCATACCTTTTGTACTAACACATGTCCCCAGGCAGCCCCGCCGGGTACCCCTTAAAACAATTGAGTAACTTTTGTCTTGTGCGTGCTGTGTGTAAGGGAGAGAGAAATGTGTGTTTATGCACAACATTTAACAAAATTGCACCCTCCTTAATCCCTAGCTTAAAAAACCGGGACATATGCCCCCCCCAGCATTGAAATCTCTATACAGCCTGAACTAAAACAGTTTGGATGTTAAGGAAGGCAGGTGAATTGAACCCACAACGGACAATTAAGAGAAATTTCAGGGGGTGGAAATGCCAGCTTATTTCAACAGCATAATATTACTGTGCCTTGTAAACTAGCTCATGTAGGGAAGAAGGTACCATGGCAGGTGGTGCACCACATGCCCCAACCTCAAGTATTTTAAAATTCGAAAACCTACGCTGAAATACCCTCCACACCCACTAGGCGCCCTGAGATGTTATGACTACAGTGGGTCAAGTACATTGCCCACCGTCACTTTAGAGAACAATAGGCAACTGTTGTGATAAAATTGAAATGTGGAACTGAGATATTTTCCCACACCGACCCCTGGGAGAAATGATGGAAGTTCTGCCCTGACACTTCTAGCTGGACCTAGCTGCCACTTACGGAGAGACAAAGCTCATGTAAGAATGCGTAGCAGAACAGGGGAACAAGGGAACCCGTTTGCTGCTCCCACGTGCCAAGATGCGCAATTGGACCAACCTCATTTACTGTCAGCTGCAGGATGTGATAGAAGTCATCATCACAAGAATATAAACTTTTCAGAAGGCATTTGAGACTACTCAGCAGTACTCTCAGCAAAACCTTTCTATCGCAAACAGTAAGAAGAGAACCACAGGAACTCAGCGCCAGGCCGAGGCGCGTTAAAATTACCCCCCCACGGGTCATCAAGGGGGTGGGGTCCAAGGCCTCCTGTACATGAATGCATCCCCCCAATGCACACAGGGGGGAGCAGGAGGGAAGCTGCTCACCTGTATGCAGGGACCTGGACCGCCTATGAGGCAAAACACTAAACTGGACTATCAGCAATATGACAACTTGTCCCCACGCATGGCCGCCCGCTGGGTAGTCATCGATCGGTGCTACAGCTCACTTATCCATGGGGTCGGTCGGAAACAGAAAACCCCCCAGCGTGTCGCGATACTGGCCAGCACCATCCGTTATCGACTCCCGGGGATACGGCCGGAAGCTAGGCTTAGCCTCGTACGTCCCCTGCAATCCTATTATCTTACTTAGAAAGGAACCACGGCCCCCACTGTGCATCCAGAAAGCCCCCTCAGCCTTCCGGGCAAGCACTGTGCCCGTGAAACTGGAAAACCGCATCGCCCAACATGGGGCCCAGGCGGGCGGACAAACCCAGGCCCCGGGAAGGTTAGAATCCCTAACTGCCCGCCTCACACCGGGCACATAGAATCCCGACTGCAGTACCCTGACCGGAAATTAGGTAGCGGTGCGGGAAGTCCAAGAGAGCAGCAGCTGCAGTCCATGACGATAACTGCACCTCGGTGGGCGTCATATGGCATGGCAGCAAGTCCCACCAAGGCTGAAATCAAAACATATCCCTTCCAAGCACACACCCTGCAAGACAGTGCAGCATGCTATCCCTATGGGGACGCACTACAGCGCCTGCCATAGTAGTACGTGCTATATACACGCTACACTACAATAACCAAGCATGGTGGGTGGCACCCCCCACTGCCTGAGGCTTAAGCTAGGCGGCAGGAGGCAGCCCTACTCTCTCCACAGTACCAGTCTCAGGGTTACCAGACGTCCCCCCAGACCTTATGATCCACTCTTGAACCTGATGCATTCTGTTAGATGGATCCTTTCTTCACTTGAGCTGTTACAGTTGAACACAAGCAATGCGGTCTTGGGAGTACAGGGAGCCTTACAGGAGCCTGTTCCGTCGTATTACCAGGAGCGGAGGGGGAGCACGAGACCCCCCCCCCACCTCAGGCCCGGAAAACCGGCACCGCCGGATATTGAGCAGCGGGCAATGCGGCACACACTACTAACCCGGTCATCTTACTCCTGCGGGCCGGGGCCCTGAAACCTATTGCCCTGCGTTTTGTGGGGCCCTCCTTGAGTTTGTTGCACCCCCCCTGGCCGGGGGCTTGTAACGGAGGACTCAACAACTAGCCCCCCTCGGGCCGAGGCCCCAGTGCCAGGTCCGCCAGCAGGCTGCCCGCCCCGGGCCTAGTGGCTAATGCCCGCCGGGACTTGCTGCCTGGGCGGAACACGCTGCCACCCATGAGATGCACCCTAGGGGGGCGGGGAAGCCTGCGCTGCACTCTGCCCTCCCCCTGGCGCAACCACAAACTCCGGGAACCTCGGTGCCCCACGCGGGGCGGGCCACTGGCACCCTTGTCTGCTCCTGACGACCAGGAGCCCCGGAGGGGGGGGCCGCGCGGCACCCACTGCCCCCACCGCAGGATAACCAGCCCGGGACCCAGTCAAGGCCCCTCCACCCCCAACACTTGGCGTCCCACAGGCACGGTGAAACCCGGACCGGGGGGGGGTGGGGCTTGACCCGAGACAAAATTCAATTTACCTCCGTGGCCGATAACATGGTACCTGGCGGGGGGAGCCTCACGGTGCCTGCACAATCTCTGTGCCGTACGGCTTCCCCGGTTCCCAGGCTTAACGCCCACGTGGGCAGAGGCCCCCATAGGCCCTCGCTGTCCCACCCTCCTCTATGGAGGGGGGAGCGCCTCTAAACCCACAACCCGGATGGGCGAAGGGAAAGCGGGGTGCACATTACTCCGCTGGCTCCCCTTTCCTCCAACCCTGGCACCCCCAGGGCCCACGTGGGTCCGGGGGCAGCCCGGCGAAGAAGGCTGTATCCAAATGGGAGCTGACCAACCCCCCTCCTCCCAGGCGGCTCACAGCCAGGCCAGGCCGCCCTGCCCTGTACAACCCCCACAAAGGGGGAACGGGCGCGGGGGAGGTAGACGGTCTGCACTCACCGTGCAATAAAGATCAGCAGCTCCCACGGGACACGTCTGAATGGCGTCAGGGGTGCGAGGAAAGAGGCCGCTCAGTGGGCGGGGGAGGAACTTATACCTCTCCTCTTCCCCCATCTTGGCCGGAAGTGATGAGCGGGACCCCGAAGGGGTCTCCAGACACTAGACTGTCCAGTGTGCCATCCTGTGGCACTAAAGGGGCCGCCCTCTTATGAGGGTCCCCTTCGGGGACGTCGGTCAGCCCACAGAGGTTCCACTTTGTTTCCTTTACTTGGGCAAAGCAATCTGCTCATTCCAGTATAATATTGTCAACCTTTCTTCCTTCCACTTTTGTCTATATCTCCCTCCCCCCCCCCACGGAATCTGATAATGACGTCTCCCTTTATGGGTCTCATCCGCGTCCTTCTACCACGGGGGTGATCGTTGTGCCCCCTGCCTCAAATTCTCATCTCTGCTTTCTTCCTGCTCACCCTGATCTTCCTCCTCTGATCACACTCGCCCTTTTAACCTTTGTTCTTCCTTCCCTCACCCTCTCAACACGTCTTCCTTCCCTCATCCGCCTCAACTTCTCCACCCCCTGCTCGTCACCCCTTCCAAAATACCACGGCTGCCCTGACTGGCCAGCCAGGTCTCATTTGCCAAACTAATTTTCGGGTTACAGTTTACAATTAGGTTTTCACCTTTGAAAAGCGGTGGTCACGCAGGGAGCGTGCATATTTTGGACATAGATTTAGATGAATGGGCTGCTCCCAGGGTTTAACCATATTACAGGGTTAGTTTTAAAGTTTATTTTATGTCGACAAATATTTCCGCACTGAACTACAAACTATGGTTATTTTGGACGAACAGATGAAGGGTATTCATTTCTAGGGGGAGACCCAGAGCTGTTGGTCACCAAGGACGCTGTGTTACAATCCAGTGCATTCTGGGAGTAATAGTCCAAAGGCATTGCGGTTAATATAACTGGCCTAAAGCACAGAAAACCATGATTTATAAAAGAACATAGTTGTCAAGTTCTCAGTTTGCTTCGGTGACATTTCCCGATTGACAGGGCTTTAAGTGGGATGAAAAAACGGGGAGGAGGTGGGGGGGTCGATATAATGAAGAGCGTGGCTTAAAAACACCTATGCTAAAAATCTGTGCTTAGCATAGTTTGCCACTCCACTGGTATTTTGCTGTTTCTGTCATTGCATCCAGACATATAATACAAGTAACATTACAACTACAACAAGCCAAGACTATTTGCTTTGTCAATGGGTATTAGTTGCATAAGATAAATGAGCAACAACTATGGCTTCGTTGTATAGAATATTGAAAATGCTTCAGTTCTGAAATGATGAGGCTGTGAAAGAACTATAACGAGTCTCTTTGTGGTTACATCACAGGCAGTGAATGGTGGCACTGCTGCAGAGTTAAGATTTGGGGGCGTATTCACAAGGAGCTATCGCCGAATTAACGGCACTTTATCGCAGCCAAAGTCGTGATAAATTTACCTCCCCATTCACAAGCCGGTGTTAACAGCCCACAGCACCAGTTTACCCGCGATAGCAGCCGCAAAAACCATCGCCACAGAGGACCCCCGCAAATATCGCTAATGAGATGCAGAGTAGGCGTTCCCGTGCCAAAAGCCGAAACAACATCACACCTCAACATTCACAACGACCAGCCACATCGGCGATAAAAACACAAAACAGGTGATAAGGCGCGTTAGCACTAGGAAATTTACACCTGCTCTGACCTGGTGTAAAGTCGGACGGCAGCCAGCACAACAAAAGGGAGCACAGCCCAGGGCCACATCTGAAGGACAACAGAAGCCATGGAGCCACTCATCATGCGTCCCGGACACCCTAGAGGGCCACAACACCCACCGCCACCACCCCAGGACCCCAACCCACACCCGGAACACCCCCCTGTCCCCCCGGACCACCACAGACGCAGCGCAGACAAAGACAGTGGACCCCCAGGAAGCGTACCAGCCGCACAGACCTAACATCTGACAATGTCACCGTCCACTACAGGCTGAAAGTGGCAAACATCCTACGCATCCTGACCATCATCGCCTAACAGGCCTACAGCACCAACACAGTGGACAACCAACATCCCACCCCACACAAAGCTGCTGGCTTGGCTGCACCTGTTGGCCCCTGGTACCCCCCAACCAACACCCGCCAGAGTCGGAGGAGTCTCACAGCCAGCCACATACAAGTCCCCCACACCTGTCCTGGACATCACCATCACCCTGGTACCCCAGTCCCAATACGTACAACACAATGCGCAGGATCCGCTGGAGACCAAGCAAGGACCATATGCCCAAGCAGGATGCACGCACGTGTTGGGGGCAATACACAGCACACATGTACTACCTGTGCCCCCTGTGACACAGCACACAATCACCGCAACAGGAAGCACACGTCTCACATCAATGTGCAGGCAACAACAGAACACTGTGGAACCCCCAACAATGTCGCCTTCAAATACACAGCAAGTGTGCATGATACCTTCATCCTCCGACAGTCCATCATCAACCAGCGTTCCCAGGATGGCAACAAGGGAAATGCACAGCCCCTTGGCAATATCCAAATGAACACCCCACACACCTCAACTCCACAACCATGCAACTCACAAGTCTGGCAATGCACAAGTCACAAAATCGCATACAACAGGCACAACAACATGCCCACCCACCAGACACGACAGAACAACGTACAATGTTCACATGGGCAAGCCCTGAACATGAGCCAGCAACGGCATGGCACCTCAGCCACATAATAGCCGAATGTGTGGAGAGGTGGCAACCAGGCATGTGTGAAGGATGCAGTAGAACCATGATTGGGAAAGTACACAATGCCAAGAGTGGCAGAGATGTGCTGGACACACCGCAGTATGCAGAACACACCCATATCCATGGCGACATACACCGCTGGCGTATGGAGTGTAGTGGACAGTGGACGCCACCATGTCACCCCAGCCAGTGGGGGACCTCGCGGAAATGTTGCCTGTTACGCCCCCCCGAGGCGTCACCGGAGTGGGATGGCCCGGCGTACGCCACGCCAGCGTAGGGGTGTGAATAAAAAGCACGTAGGCCTGGGCGTGGTCCTCTTCCGGAAAGACCCACGTCTCTGCCAGGGTGACGCCTCCCACCCCGCCACGAGGCCGACGCCGTCCTCGTGAGCGGAGTTGCCTGCGATGCTGTGCTCCTGCCGGACCCCGGCACACTGGACCACGAACCCGTCAGGCCCGCCCCTACGCAGCCAGGCCACACTGATCACCTGCCGACACCGGCGTGTGTTAAGGAGGGCCCACCACGTGCCGGTGCAAGCTCCAAGCCAGAGGCCCGCGACTTTGGCAGCCACCTCAGACCATCACGGCCTCCACAACACAGGCCCGCTTTATTCCTTTTTCGTTGACGTACTCTACTGCCGCCTTCGGCCTACTCTTCGGACCAGTAGGTCCCATATGTGAAACTGTGTCCTGAGTCATGAATGGCAGTGACCCCAAATCCGGGCCAGCGGCCACAGCACCAGACCCCCCCCCCCGATCAGTGAGGCATAGTTCCATATGGGCATCTGTCGACACGTGGTGCCACTAACCCTGTTCAACGTCAGCCAGCTACACGTGGTGCCACTAACCCTGTTCAACGTCAGCCGGCTACACGTGGTGCCACTAACCCTGTTCAACGTCAGCCAGCTACACGTGGTGCCACTAACCTTGTTCAACGTCAGCCGGCTACACGTGGTGCCACTAACCCTGTTCAACGCCAGCCGGCGACACTTGGATGAGGGACCAGGACTACCCTGCTGACCAGTAGGTCACAAATCCAGCACCTAGTCGCAAAGCACGAATGGCGGAGTCCACACCAGTGGTCGCACGGAGAGGTGTAAGAGGAAGATGCTGCTCAGTCCGGACGAATGCCGGGTCACATACACGGAGGTGACCGAACACGTGGTGCCACTGAACCTGAACTACGCAGGCCGGTGGGGCCATCCAACCCATGCCGGTGACACTCGGTGAATGGGCCGTGCTGACCGCTGCCTCAGGCCTACACGACGGTCAGGTAGGTCACACATTTGGAACTGACTCTTGATCACACCATGGCAGTGAACATTATTTAAGGCAGAGAACAATTCACTATACACCCTTCGATGTGGTGGCAACAAGTCTGTGCATGGCATCACAACCACACGTGTCTGTGGGCCTACGCGGACCACTGGCCTCGGCCTACGCTGCGCACGAGTGGGATCACAGATTTGGAACTGAACATCGGTAATTCAAAAGGCAGAATACATTTCATCGCACTCACGGAGGGGCGTAAGAGGATGATGCGCTGCAGTCCGGAGGGAACAGGATCATCGTCACAGAGGTGATTGAACACTACCGACAACTGCCACTGTGTCACTAACTCTGTGCCTCGCGAGCCAACGACCCGTGGCTGTGGGCCACTGCTGACCGCTGCCTCCGGCCTACACTGCGGTCCAGTAGGTCACAGAGCCTTGATTTGGCATTCTTGGAGTTCACATCTGTGTACCGGCATCATCGCAGACTGCATCCCCTCCCAGCACCTGTGCCTCTAAGTTTGTTCCCCGACATTCATGGACACTCACTGGTCGTACATTGGTGGAGTTTGAGTCTATGGACTAGGGGCTAGGGGCTAGTTTTCATCCTCATGTAGCTGATCCCGAATTGTTGGTGAAAACGAGGGTTGCGCTTTCCACTCCTCCATTTGCTGCTTCCAGATAACATCAGACCTTCCGCATCATGCCCTGGAGGACACCTTCCACTGTCCTCCGCAACCCTCCGCAACATACAACTCGGACATTGATGGGGACCCGCTCAGGTCGCATGGCCCATCTGACTGCACCGCAAGTCACCGTCCCATGGCTGGGTGCTTGTGCCGGCCGCAGTGCATCCGGGGCCACTAACTCTGTGCTGCTCAGGCCTGGGACCCCTTCTTCTGAGACATTGAATGGCCTCTGTAGCGATGGTCTTGGGGTCATCAACGCCATGTGTCTGTGGCCCTGCGCTGCACGCATCCTCCGGTCCCAACTGCGGAATGTCTTCTGAGACATTGAATGGCCTCTGTAGCGATGGTCTTGGGGTCATCAACTCCATGTGTCTGTGGTCCTGCGCTGTCTGCATCCTCCGGCCCCAACTGCGAGCCACCAGGGCCGACACATAGCATTGAGTCTTGACCGGCCCGGACGTCGCATCACCGCAGGAGGCACACGCCACCACCGCAAGGACCACCTCCAAACGCCATCTGCCAGAGTCGAAAGGGTGGTCCTGACAGACCTACGGAGTTGCTCAGACCTGTCGTGGATGCCATCATCGGCCTGCTACCCTGCTCAGCACTCCAGGTGCCAGTGACTCAGTGCACCGCAAGCCATTGTCCGTTACTGATTGAGTTTTGTGCTGTTGTGAGGTTGCGCAGCAATGTCACCTCATGCAGTGGGGAAGACCTGGGACTATGATGAGGAAGATGTGTCAAGTGTGCGGACGGGAGAAGGCACAGACAATGGGAGGGCAGGAGGCAACAGCCCCTAGGCAGGAATGCAGACTGGTGGTGGTAGTCAAGCTACACACCCGGATCTATTACTGGGTATTGCGCTGTGGACTGCGGACGCAACTGTCACCTCAGGCAGTGTGGGGGACCTGGGACGTTGATGAGGAAGTTGTTGCAGGTGTAACACACCCCACTGCATCTGCATCAGGACTAACCGGAAGGGACACAATCCTAGCAATTTCTTCACATGAGCGCGCTCTTCTCTAGTGCCCCTACCTCAGTGCACTGCAACTCACGGAACCTCCTGACTGAATATTGGGTGACCTCTGTCCTTACTCCGGATCCCTCCATGTTGCTCTGCAGTTGACTCTGTTATGCTGGTGTTTTCTATTTCCATTACACTGGTGTCCACTGTTCAGGTTGTTGCCAGCACCAAGCACTCCGTGCGGGCTGGCTTATACTCACCCCACACACATCCAGCACAGGCGTCACTGTACATGTGGCCCTGCCAATAAAGGGGCTGGGCGCACGTGCCCGTAGCCAGTTCAACATGATATGTGCATGTGTCCCTGTGGTCTTGTTGTATGCATGGGGGCCCTGGGCCCTACGACATTATATTGTGCTGTGTACAGTGGACGCAGTCATGTCACCGCAGGCAGCGGGCTAGAACCTGGACATGTAGCTTTGTCGTCACTCACTCAATTCGTAAGGGGAGTGGACTGTGCCGTCGTATGCAGAGCCAACGTGGGTGTGTGACTGATATGTGCGTGCCCCTGGGCTTGGTTCTGTACTGGGTATGTGTATCTGCATGTGTCTCTATGGCAGTATGGGTCTCCTTTGTGGGGTGTAGGTGGTCCCTGAAGGGAATTGGACACCCACGTATGTGTTCTAGTTCGCATTCCATGGGTTTGGCAACACCCGCACCTGTTGGACCACCTCCTTTTGGTGTTCTGACACCTGGCATTGGGGTGCCATGTGTGGGTCGGTGAAGTGTTGTGAGCCAGCCGTGATTGCGAGTGCTTCATGCTGTGTGGTCTGTTGCAGGGTCTGGGTTCTCCTCTGAGTAGCTTGTCTGCCCTGGTCCTGGTGGTGGGTTGTGTGGGATGTCCATGGGCTGTTGTAGGGCGTCGGTGTCGAAGGTGTGGTGTTCGTCTCCGGCATCACTGATGGGTTGTCTGTTCTGACCTGCTGGAGGTGTTGTTTGTCCCTCTGCATTGTGAAGGGGAGGTGCATGTTGGCATTGTGTTGGCGCCTTGTTCTTGTCGACATGCAGACTGTGTGACAATGTACATTGTGACTGTTTGGGTGGTGGTGGCTATTTGAGTTGGGACAGTGTACATTTGGCCTACATGGCTGATGTGGGGTTGTAGGGGTAGATGTGCATCTCACGGTTCCCTGCTCTGTCCAATGTGATTGTTCTGTTTCTGCGCCTGGGTGGACCCAGTTGTGTCCCCTGTTCTGCAGTGTGGGTGTTGCACTTTGTGCCACATTGTCATGGTATGTGCTGAGATTGCTATGTGTGTGTGCTGCAGTGTGCCACGGAGATGGGGGACATGTCCCTGGGTAATTGTGGGTGTGCAGTGTGCTACACCTCATTGTGCATGTGTGCCATTGTGCCCATCACCCCCCATCCCCCCAGTCCCTGTTGGATCCTCACCCTGTTGTTGTTGTGTCAGGTCCTCTCGAGCTGTGTCCGTACTCCCTACTCCTTGCAACGTCTACACACTGATGACTGTGGCCTGGGTTTCCTCCAGCTCCTCCTGTGGCGCTGGACTGCCACCTCCTGTCGCCGTTGCTGCCTTCCTGTTGGCAGCGGGTTTGTGCCTGGTTTAGGTTGTCACGTCCTGGCGGAGCCTCTTGGCCTCCTGGATTGGCCTCTTCGGCACTCCGACTGCATTCCAGGTGGTCTGCTTGTGGGTCAGTTGCTGGTACTGTTCTGTCACCTCCGTGACGCTGGTCTTGTTTTCCTGCGGTCTGCACCCCGTCTTCCTCTCCCTTTTCTCCTTGGCCTTCCCCGACCCAGCTGTTCCTTGCTGGTGGTCTGTGGGGGTTGTGGGGTTCGCGTTGACCGCTGCGCTGGGTCAGGGTGCATCCATGTTGCTACGTGCTTAGGCTTGTTTCTGGTGTGTTGTTTCTGTGGTTTTTATGGTGCAATTTCCCGTCAGACGCGTGGGATTTGCAGGCCTTTGGCTGCTTTTCGCTGCTTTTTTTACCGCGATTGGCCTCATCGCATGATTTCTCGCGTTCGCGTTTCGCATTTTTTCGGCGTGGCGTTGATTTTCACGCTGACATTTGACGTTATCTGGTGACTATCGCATGCTACCGCCTTGTTGTGAATTCCACGTTGACACGGGGTTATTTTCCCGCGATAGGCTGCGATATTGAAAGTTGCGTTACGCTACTCTTGCGGTAGTTATCACACGTTCTTGTGAATATACCCCTTGGTTTTCACCCTGAGGGGGAGGGCAAAAACGGAGAGCCCGATAGGGAACCGTCTCAGCACCTGCTTTTTAGAACACCGGCAGGACCCTGCCCACTTAAAGCCCTACCTGTTGACAATGTCCGTGTGCGTGACAATTCCAAGCCTGAAGTGTGACAGTTTATCAAGAGTGGAAGCCTGACAGTGACTCCGCCCCAGTGGTATTTCTGTCACCAAGGATTCCTGTCATTTAGGAATTTCACTGGGGGATTCTCCTGAAGCCTCAGCCCTTTCTCTAGGAGTCAGAATTCCTTGCCATACATCCGTCCCTGAAGGCCATCTGCCGCCACCATCACCGGCCCAGTGGCATCTTGTGATTGGTCCATCGCTTTGGTATCAGTAGCTAACACGAGAGGAATTAAAATAACGAATGCAGCTGTCTACTCCCACGCAGGGAGATACCCGTATGAAAACACAAACGGGGCATATTAACAAGGCGGCGATAAACAATTATCGCCGCTTTTGCGGCCGTTTTCGGCCGAAAAGCGGCGATAATTATATCGCCTTATCAGCAAAGACACGCTATCGCGTGTTTTGCTGATTTTGCTCCCGTTTCCAGCAAGCTTGACTTCGCATCGATAATGAGATGCAAAGTAGGCGTGTCTGTGGAAACAACATGGGTAAATATCGCGAAGGCAGCTTCGCGATATTTACAATGCAGGGAAGCGATTATTTTAATCGCGTTAAGTATGCCTTGACGCAGGAATTTAACGTCTGTTAAATTCCTGACTAAGGCATACTTAACATGGGGGGTGGATTCTGTGGCTAAGACCACAGGCCCTATCATCTAGGATATCGCCGTTTTCCACATGGAAAACGGCGATATCCACGCTATCTCTGGAATTTTTATCGCCTCGGCGATGCGCGTTGTTAATAACGCGCTGACCGGGCGATAAATTACAGAGATAGCCGGCGATAAATATGCAAGCGCTAAGCGCGCTTTGCGATATTTATCGCCGGCCCTTGATAATATGCCCCAAACGTACCTAGTGGAAATAATGAAGGAGAAATCCAAGAAATCTTGCTTTAGACCATACATATAAATCTCACTATGTTTATTTTCTGGTGCATTTAGTTGATCCTGTGCACATTTATCCATCACACTTTGATACTTGGAGTTTTGCATTTATATTAGGAAAAGCAAAACTACCAGAATGCAAGAAATCAAAACAGGGGCTACATCTGACATGCAACTACTTGAGATCTATGCTTTACAGTCCTCAGGCTTGCATATACTATTCACTGAAGCTTTCCGTGTGAAGCCGGATCAATTTGTTTTGTTGACTTTCTTTTTCTGAGAAAACAGTCATGGTGCTTGCAAACATTTGTCATGTTTATGCTTTTATGTGCAAAACACAAAGCAGATATTTTTCACCCAGCAGTTTTACGTTATTATAACTTTTCTCACCACAAGTTATCAAAGCATGCCAGTGAGAAGTTAAAAAACATTTGCTCCCTCCAGATTATTTTTTAAAAACTGCAAAACCAACTGAAATTACCACATTCATCAATTAAGGAATATTCTATTGCTTCCTTTTATTGTTGATTGGTAATTGACAACAAGCCATGTTAGCAAGCTATCTCTGACAAGTTGCTATTTATTGTGTGTGACACCTACCGGCCCCAGCCTTTTAACAACCATTACATTGCATTCTGGGACTTGTAGTTTCACTTTTATAATTAGGCATTTGAGTTTAATCTCCCAGTACGTACAGCGATATTTACCAAAATAATGTATGCTGGGAACAGATAGAGGGTGTCAAATAGGACAACGGTACTGGCCAGCTCTGGCATTCCAAGTTAGAGACTGCCAGCATTGTTGGAAAGGTCAGTTGAGCTCCTTATCGTGCAGTGGCATTCTCTGTGCAGTCACTCATTTCTCAGATGATGTCACGCCCATTTCTACGCACAATGCCTACTTCCAATGCTGAAGATGAAGTGCAGTGACTGGATGGAAGCAGTATGCTGAGTTTATTTATTTATTTGCAATTTTATGTCGCGGCAGACTTAACCCAAATGCATTAGAGCACTTTACAAGAGAGAAGGAAGTACGGGGCATATCATCAAGGCCCCGCGATAAAATTATCGCCGCTTTAGCGTCCGTTTTCGGACGAAAAGCGGCGATAATTTTATCGCATTATCAGCAAGGTTGCGCTATCGCGTGAATCCTTGCCTTAGCGCCCTTTCCCTCAACGCCCAGCTTTGCATCTCTAATGATATGCAAAGTGGGCGTTCCGCACTAAAATAACGTGAGAAATGTCGCTAAGTGACATTTCTCCTATCAACAAACTTCCCGCTAACATGCATGGCGATAAGAAAAGTAGCGATAACCGCGCTTATCGCTACTTTTCTTACGCCTGCTCTCAATCTGACTTAGCCATTGTATCCAATGGAAGGTGGATACTATGGCTGAGTCCACCCTGCCCTATCAGCAAGGTATCGCCTGGCGCTGTGCGATTATCGCTGGTTTTCCAGCGATAATCGCACATTTTGTAGCTATCGCTGGTATTTTTATCGCTTTTGAAATAAGCGTCGCTGATAGCGCGCTATCTCAGCGATAACATCCAGCGATAGCCGGCGATAATTATCCTAGCGCTAAGTGCGCTTAGCGATAATTATCGCCGGTTGTTGCTGATGTGCCCCTACGTTCTTGTTAACAAATATCATGAAACGACTTAGCATCAGAAAAGCAAAGGAACAAATGGTTAGTTAACAATCATAATGAAACAGTTGCGGTGTACCAAGTGAGCACAAAGAACACGAGGGGCATATTATCAAGAACGGCGATAAAATTATCGCCGCTTTAGCGGCAGAAAACTGCTGCTAAAGCGGCGATAATGGGCTTGATAATATGCCCTGGAGAATTCCAATAGAAGCCCATGTTCACACCAGAACATGGACTTCTATTGGAATTCTCAAGGGCATATTGTCAAGCCCATTATCGCCGCTTTAGCGGCAGTTTTCTGCCGCTAACGCGGCGATAATTTTTAACGCCGTTCTTGATAATATGCCCACACATTTCTTAACAGATTAGATGGATCAAGTCAGCAGAGGACGGAATGTGAGCAGCAATCTCCACTTTAACCAAAGTATCTCTCAAGAGTCACCCACAATTTTCAGAAGGGTCATTTCTGTGCTACAACGCTGTCTGTATCCACATTGGAGAATGTTGAGGAGGTTACTATCCTGGATGTGGAGCGATCGTTGTGAAGCCACAAAGCTTTCTAACAACTTTCCTAAATAAAAAGGGGAGTGCTAAAATCGGGTGAAAGTTGTTCAGGTTATTGGCCTCAACATTGAAAATTGGGCAGGTCTCTCCCACCCGAAAAAGCACAAACTGTTGCGGTAAACATCTTGTTGCAGTAAGGAGTTAACCATGGAGGTCCAGATTGCTAGCAGCATCTTGCCCACTTCTTTGTTCCGGGCCAGGAAACACTCTGGAGAAGTGATTGCAAGGGTTGACCTCAGTTATAGGTTCAAGTAACTCTGGCTCAGAGACTGTGATATAAGTCAACATGATCAAATGGGCTTTGCAGATCGGAGTGCAATCAGCAGGCACAGTGTATCTGGGTGGAAGTGACTTCTCAATGGACTTTACTTTCTCTGCAAGGAAGATGACTCATTCTTCACATTTTGACACTGGTATGGAGATTTAAGCTTGTAGAGGATGGAGAGTTCAATTGTTTGATGATATCAAAAGTAGCTTTAGACAATTCTTTGTGGCATCAAGCATGGATTTAATGCAGCTAGATTTAGCTTTCAACAGGTTTGCTTTGTAGGTTTTTTTTGGCAGCCCTGAGAATAGTTAGACTCAAAGGTGCTTCCAGTTATTACAATACGGGAATGCCACCAACCGGTTGAATAAATTGAGTCGGAACCTCAGCAGGAGAAAGTTCTGATAGTGTTGTACGTTAAGTAACAAAAATGGCTGCAGGCCATCAGATGGGGCCAGCGAGATAGAAGATAAGACCGAGGAAAAAAGTACCTTACATGTAATGCTTGTTTGTCGTTTCTATGCCCTACCAAGATCACATACTATTAAAGTCCTCTTAAACTCTCTTTAAGACATTGCCATGCAGGCACTGCATCTTCTTCAACGTTTAGCTTTTGCTGATATCATAGCAACAGTTTACACTTAACTTAGAGCGGGAATAAAGATCAGGCGGAATTATGGGACTTCAAGGGAAGCCACCTCCGGACTCTACTTCGACCAAAGACTTTGGACAATACGATGATGAAGCTCAGTGTTGGCCCAGTTTGTGCCCCTCTCCCCCCTTTGCCTTGCGTACACCATTGCAAAAGTGGGCAGGGCTATTTGCCCAGGGAGGTTTGATTATGTGATTTGCCCTCTCACATTCTTATTAAGGCTGTCAGATCTGTGCCCCATCATTCGATGACCTCAAATATGTCCTTATAATTTTTCATGTATTGTGCTTTTTTAGCACTGCAGTTAGCCACCCCCTTGTAACTTTTAAGAGTCCTTCCCACTTCATCTATGTTTGAGGTGTGAGTTTGTGGCTCTGGATTTGGCACTACGGCTCTTTGACCAAATCCTGCTAGATGGTTGCCACTGTGATTATGCCTTGCCCTTATTTCTGCTTGACTTTACATTGGTGTATAGCTGGCTCACTGGTGCCACTTTAGTACATTTTAGATATTGAGGATTGTTAGTCATGTTGAAAGGAGTGCATAGCGGACCCTTTTCTTTTTTCCTGAGGTTTTTGTTCTCCCACATTAATTGTTTTATAATGTACTTGTGGATATTAATTGTTTTTTTTTAAATGCAGTTGCCACTTTTTAATGTACTTTTATGGTCTATTTAAGATCAAATAAAGTTATTTCTGATTTTGAATCAAAGCTGAAGTTGCTGATTTCCACGTTTTTTCAAGGAGCTTCAGATGTTTTCTTTCAGCATATACTTCTTTGAGAACTGAATTTTAGTGGACCATATTCATTGATTAGGTTGCCCTTGCATTTGTTGTATTTCTCTGCTGTGGAATTAAGGTCCCACTCGTGATAAAAAGTGGAAAGAACACCCTGACACTTGTTAGCCAAATTGTGAATGTTTTTCGTGTCCTAGAACAATGATTTTTAGGATGAGCCTATGCAGCACATCCGCTGCTCTGCGAGGCATGCTGTATGCAGGTAGGGACTTGAAGCTCTGCCCATGTCCTGCCCATCTTTTCAATTGGCTCCTGTTGCTGTCCTTTTAAATTATTAATTTTCATTCATGAATAGACTTAGTAGTCCCTCCTTGGTACCGCCTTGTCTGCTTTTGTAACCTCCCATGAGGACTGGACTTTTTACTTTTGTTGTTACACGGTCTGCTTTATCTTGGCTATGAGCACTATTTTCAGGATGGCGGTCCACTTTAAGTATAGCGGCCGCGTTTCCTAATTTATTTACTTTAGCAGTGCGGTCCACTTTAAGTATAGCGGCTGTGCTACGAAACATTTTTTTTTTCTTTGAGTGAAAGCCCCCATACCATGCTTTCACTTACATAGTGGCCGTGCCCCTTTGTTTAGACGCTGCTGCCGCGTTAAAGGAAGGTGCGTGCACACCATTAAAGTGCAAGCACGGCATGGGGGACTTTTACCAACAACAAAAACATTTTTTGTAAACAAATGTTTTTTTTTGTGTAAAAGCGCCCCATGACGTGTTTTCACTTTAATGGTGGCCACACCCCCTTTCTTTAGACGTGGCTTGCTGTAACGTGAATACGGCGAGAAGCATCTAAAGAAAGGGGCGCGGCCACTATGAAAGTGTTCTCACATTTGCGAGAGTTTGAGCTACTGGCATTAGAAATAACAATGTCTTTTATATATGTGTTGGTTCTGAAAACACATAAATAAAAGGCATTGTCATTAACAATACCAATAGCTTAAACTCTCGCAAATGCAAGACCGATTGCATTGCAAATGCTTGTTATAGAAATGGTTTCAGCAAGTTCACCACGTGGACCCCAGCGGACTTTGGCATAGTTAGCCTGATGTACCCTAACTATCTGGGTTGAAAGTTCATTGGGTACACCTTGGCTTTTTAGTCTGGCCCATAAGAGGCCTCTCGGGACAGCAGCATACAAATGCACTTCCCTCAACTTAATATATTTCCACAGAATACATAGAAGCCGGAAGACCTGTTCAACTGTGCTCATGCATCTGAACCCTGCTTGATAGGCTGTCAAGATGTTTTTTTCGTCCATCCAGTCAGTCAGTTTATTCAAGGCCTGCCTGCCGTATATTTTTTGTAAAGTGTCTATGAGGGTTATTGATCTATTGTACGATTCCCTCCATTAGAGATGCATTGGCTGTGACTGCAATCCTAGAAACAGGTCTGCAAATAGAATATACTTGTTTGTGCTGTGCAGATGACTCTCCTTTTGTGAGCTGCTTATTATCAGCCTCTCTTAGCCTCTTTCACTGTTTTTTGATGGAAGCATTTTTCCGCTAGGTTGAAGGGTAGAGGCCCTGGAACTGTGTGCTCCGTCCTTGGAGAAAGCTAAGCTCTTAGGTTGCTCTAATGGCCGACATTACTTGAAGCCTCTATGAACTGCTTAATGTTAGAGGCGCTATGCACAACTTTTGGAGCAATTGGTTCCTGTAGTACCGAGAGACATGGGTTTAGGTGTAACTTTATTTGTGTGAGCACAGCCCCTAGTGTGGCAGGAAGGTATGCAAGTCTGTCAGTCACCGGACCATATGAACAAGCTAAGGCTGGTTGGCCAACGTCGTCAGACTGCACAGGTTGTATCAACGTGTTTAATGCACCTATCTTAGCACTGATTGCCGTGGCACAAGCTGGCATGGTGCTGAGAAAGTCCACCTGCAGGTGAAGCTTGTTTGACTGATATACTAGGGCGTTAACTACTGATTGGAATGAGTGTAACAGAGCCTCCCAGGTGTAGCTTACTCCTTCTTTCTGTCATTTAAGTGAGCATTGGGAGTCATCTACATTGATACTGAGTTGATCCAAAACAGGGAGAGAAGAGATTCAAGAATCTGCTAGATACCGGTTAAATCAACTGCGGACAGGCTCTTTTCCTGTAAATAAGGAGTAGCTTCTAGTAACAGGATTGATGGTCTTTGTAGGAGAGTAGGATCTGCCTCTTATGTTGCCCCCACTTTTTTTCTGATGTTTACATGGTTTCTGGCTATAGTCTGGCTGGGACCCTGCCAATCAGGGCCCCAGCCTCTCTGTTCTCTCTAAACGATTTGGAGTGCACTCTAGGTGCACTAGTGATTGGATACTGTGGTACCTTATGAGTCCCTAGTATATGGTACCTTAGGTACCAAGGGCATAGGTACTTCATCAGGCCTACCAGGGGCTGAAGCATGTATTATGCCACCCCTGGGAAGCAGACTAAATCTGACACCACAGGCCTGCTACTGCAGCCTGGGTGAGGAAGTGCTAGCACTCCTCACTGAGATATAGGTCCCCTATATCTCTCCTGCATACACATTGAGACTTATCAGTCACCCCTAAAGCAGGCCCTATCGATCCTGAGGGCAGGGTGCTTAGTTTCCATGTGAGGGGTGCCTCTGCCTGAGCAGGGCCCCTCTGCAGCTCTCAGAGTCCATTCTCTGGGGCTGTTTGTGGATGCGGTTAAACCATATACTTTTAAGTGCATTATATCCTCGCGGTAGAATGCTAACTTTAGAATGGCTGCATCGAAACATGTCGTGTTTGGTGTCAAACATCTTGGAATACTACCCCCCCGCCAGTCCTGGTGGCGGGGGTAGCATTCCACCCTTCTAGAGGGATAGACATGTACCTACTGTGGAAACGCGGTAGAATCCTGCAGAGCCCTGGCATCTCAAAATGGATGCCACCAGTCACAGACACCGGGCTGCCCTCCTGCTGATGACCAACACTCGCAGTGGAGGAAGCCCAACAATAGATATCCTGTCCCAAGGGGTGTGACCACCTCCCAGACAGGGTTTAGTGTATTGGGGCTGGGTGGGTGCACTCTTAGAGTGCTTTGAAGTCCTGCACTGGGGAGCAGAAGGCTCCTCTGTGCATACCCCAGTTCAAACGGCTCAGGGGCTACCTGCCCCTGCTCTGGCGCGAAACTGGACAAAGGGAAGTGGGTGTAGCCACCCACTCCCCTGACCCTCCCATAGGTAGGGTCATAGAGCTAGTCCCTCCCTTTCTTTTAGTATAAGAGGGGGAACCTGTGCATTGCAAACTAGATTTCCCTGGACGACGCTCTGAAGAAGAATCCCGGACCTTCGACGTTCCACTACCTTTGGAAGACTGAAGAATCTCCCTTGGAGTCAAGGATTGACTCCCTGCTTGGCAGGCACCAAAAACTACAAACGACGGTCACAAACTATGCCGCTCCCGCCGGAGTCCGAAGTCCCTGCAGCCCAAGAAGTAGATTTCCTGACTTCTCAAAGGCCATCGTGAGTCCCCAGCGAAGCTGAAGCCAGT
The DNA here is from genome assembly GCA_963921515.1 of Calotriton arnoldi. Lineage (NCBI taxonomy): Eukaryota > Metazoa > Chordata > Amphibia > Caudata > Salamandridae > Calotriton > Calotriton arnoldi. The sequence continues at coordinate 816 of CAWUFW010013352.1, read as the reverse complement.
GGACCCCAAGAGTGACAAGGAACCGTGACCCCTGGGTACCATACACTATTGTCAAGTGCAACCCCTTCACAACGTTCCACGAACTTATGCTTTGGACCACGTGTGGTCCTAGTCTCCAGCAGAAATCCCTCTGAAGATCAGAGGCCTACCACGTCCCAAGTGACCGTGGGCCCCTGTTGAGCGAATCCTCCCGAGGCGTCTTTGCGATCCCTTGCCAGCCGGCTTGTGGGTCCCCAGAAGACTTTCTAAAGAAACCAAAGGGCTCCCCTGGTTGCTCCAGGCCTGCCCTGACTTACCCTTGCTGGGTGAGTCCCACAGACCTTGCTGGTCTGCGCCATTGCCTCTTCCCACTTTCCCCAAGACTTGCTGTTACCAAGGCTTGTTGGCTCCAATCGAGTCGCCGATACCGCAGTAAGCTGCAGATATTGTGAGACACGCCGAATCCAGCTCCTGGTTGTCGTCGACACCTCCTGGACCTCGTGGCTGAAGAGTCAAGGCACCCGTGAACGACCTGAATCTTGCGACGACGATGGGCATCCATCTTCCTTGCCCCGAGTCACTGCCAAGTGACTTTGAACACTGTCCCCTCTGCTTTCAGGTCTTCCATCTTCTGAATCCAGGCTTGGATTCCTCCGGACACTTCTCCTGTCGCCGCAAGCAGCAAGTCTTCACTGGCTCCCATTGAAAACGACGCTGTGACCCGACACCAGAGAACACCTATGCACCCGGCTCCCCTGGGTGAGGTAACTTCAGCACTACGGTGCTCCTGTGGGTGTGGGCCCTAGAACTACTTACCCTGTAAGTGACTTGCTTGTA